>KV751318.1:10461664-10478158 GCA_001698575.1 Mola mola
GAGTCTCCAGAGTCATCAAATCTACACAGACCCCACACTATTACCTGGACAAATACAAACAAAATTAAAAATGTCATTGATACTCATTAGAAAACAGCATTATCAAGTTGCAATGTCACCACGAATTAACAATCTCAAAACTGAGTGTGTCTCAGACAAAAGTGGTTGGTTCATTTATGTCAATGTAAAACTTTTCTTTGGCTGCCCCAAAATGCAGCAAATGATTATTGACTACACCAAGCACAGCAAACTGTCAGTGAGTCAGTGCTGAACTAGTTTACTGCTTGTGCAAATTTGAACATTTCCTGCTGCTGCAAAATTAAATTACAAGTGCTTAACTGTAAAACACACATTCATATTTACTATGAAAAAAAAAAATCACAGGAAATGCAGTGTGCTTTTTTTTTGTGGGATAAGCACTAGATTGATAATGTTTATCAAAAACATCTATATAAGACAACAGTAACTTTCTACATTTTTTGCGAGCAGTTCCATGGGGAAATAGAACAAGAAAGAGACCACTCTGCCCTGCTTCACGCCGTTTACAGCAGAAATATCAGATCACGGTTAATTAATAAGGAGAAAAGGCCAAATTAGTCCCTGAATTATTCATTAAAATAATATACATTTTAGCTGTTTTGTTAACCCAGAATTCTGTACCATTAAACACATTTACTAGTACCAACGAACCAGTACTAGAATCTTAATGAGTTTGAATTTAAAAGCAAGAACCACTCGCTGCACAGTAGTTTATGTTTTAGGATTCGCTGTTTCTGAAAATCACCTTCTTGTCCCGGCTTGATGTCACAAAGTATTTGCTGTCCGGGCTCCAGTCACATGACCAGATGATTCGGCTGTGAACGGCCGTGTCCTTCCCGGTGTGCGCATATAGTGAGAACTGGGGCTCTGTATGGATACAACAAACACACAGATTATTATAAAGAAATAATTCAAACTCAAAGTACTACAATCCCAAAATCACATATACTCTATAAAATGGTTAGTATATCATGTCTAGACACTATCTCACTGCTCCGGGGCAAAGGCTCCCCAGAGCTACAACTAAAGCACAAAACAAGACAGAAAACCTCATTCTAGACCTCAGTGGCCGTCACTTTTGGTTTGGGGTCATAAACAGCGGCTGCTGTTTATGTCCCCAGCCCGAGTCATTTCAGACACCAGATTGTTTTCCCCCAGAGAACTTGTTTGTATGCTACTGGCAGCCGCCTGTCTGCATGTCTGTGGCAGCGCTGCTCTTCACCGACACACGTGCACACAGCCAATTTGGCATGGACACACAGCCATAAAACCACAGTGTCGCCACAAAAGTCTGAGTTAACCACAGTGTCATGCCTATGTGCAAAAACAAAACCCATTCTGTACAAAAAAAAAAAAAAAGCCTGTTTATGTGTGTCTCTGGTTGACACACAAAAAAATATGGCAAGAAGATAAAAAGGTGCCACATATTAAAGGTTACACGGATCAGACAACTGTACAAAAGGGAATTAAAGAAAGTGAAAGGAGTCGTAGTAATGAAGATATCAGGGTGCTTGACCCATGAGGAAGACGAAGAAAGGAGGTGTGGTTAGACCAAATAGGTACAGAGAAAAGGAGGGACACGTGAAAGTTGAAAACGGAGGGAGTCAGCCTGTTTGATTAGTTCCGACTTCCTTTAACCTTGTTCGGTCTGGCATGTGTGTGTTGGTGTTCTTCACTATCACTTTGAGTGATTCGGCAGCCAATACGAACCGACGTTCAGCCCCCCACCCCTGTCCCCATCCCCACTTCACTCCTCCCTGCCTCTGTGCAGTCTAGCATACAGGCAGAGTGCAAGACTAGTTAGCTTCTGTCAGTGCCTATTAAGACCACTGCCAAAAGAGTCGCAAGGTGCATTTACCAGGTGCGAGTGGGGTGTATTCCCCTGGGCTCAAACGTCTTGTGCTGCTCACCTTGGATGCATGACTGGGTAATTTGTTTGAGTCAAGGTGCTGAGACTCTCTTATATAAACAAACTATTGTTTACAACTGAGGCCCTGCAGGATGTGAATGAAGAGTGAGGCACAGAGGAACCATTTGAAGTGCTTAACCGTTGCGCTGAGCTCGGGTCAGCTGAGTACTGGGTGGTTTTGATGAAACAGTTCTAATCATCAAGTGGAGAGCAAATATCTGGCCACGTTTTTTCTGAAGGTTAAAATAACAAAGATTTTAAAGAGTGAACTTTGGAGTGAAAATGTTAAAATTCATCGAGCCAAGTGAGCAAACTGTAAGAGTTTCCTTTAACCGTAGTTCTCATGCGATTGTATGATTGAAAGTTGAGAGAAGGAGCAGCCAATCAGAGACAAGAATTCACCCCACATTAAACACATTGTTATTCATTTTATTTTGCTGTGTGTGGTTTTCATTCTATGTGCAGCAAAGAGTGCCCATCTGAAAGCCCTTGTACAATCTGCAACATAGATATTATAAAGTTGGTGAAAGTTTGTGAAACTGTTTGTGGTTAGTTTACATAAATATACAGAGAAAATGTGGTTAAATATTTTTTCAAATAAAATAAATAAATAAGCTTCCCTTCATTTGCTCCTTTTTGAACTAGATTCTGTCAACGCATCAGTTGTTTGGCTCTTCACAGTTTTAATTGGGGGTGTACTTCCAATGAGGCCAGCTTGATTCGGAACAAATCTGCTCAGTGGGTTTACCTTCTTTTTTTATTAATTTGATTAAGGGGAGCTGGTGTTGTCTAACAGTGAGGCTCTACTGTTGTCTCTTTGTCTTGAAATTCATTCAAGCACATTTTTAATTAAGCTAAATTTACCCGCAAAGCCCCATGAAGAGCCTTTATCCCATCCCGAGTTGTGCAGCATTACAAAACGCAAATCAAATAAGACAACTCTTTATGGAAGAACCCTTTATAGAAGCAACTCATTCCTTCTCACCAGGACTTTCAGGTGTGGGCAGGTTCCGTCTCCACAAAGACCAGGTACGATCGCGGGAAACAGCCAATAAGAGTCGTGAGTTGGGGGAGAAGGCCATCTGTGTGACAGTGAGGGTGTGGCACATCAGAGTCTGCAGCTGACGCCACGTAGATGTACTCCACAGGAGGATCGTTGCGTGCTCAACTTTAGATGCCTGAAAATACGGAACAGATCAGTTCATCTATAGAGAAAAATTTGGATTTTCAAACTTTTGCTTTGTAAATAACCTTGAATTTGTACATCACACACCTATTCTCTGTTTTTAAGGACTGTCTTTTCTCTGTCTCTCTGTAACGTTGCATGCCTCACGTCATTTTGTTTCTATCTCCCACAGGACTTCATACCCCACCAGGAACTTTTCAGAAGCGGAACGTCTTGCCTGCCTGATTTTGATCAAAGTTGGAGGAGGTTATATTTTCACCTGTATCCGTTTGTTGGTTGGTTGGTTGATAGCTAGATTGCGCCAAAACTCTTTGACCGATTTCTATCAGCCTACAGCTCATTAGACTTTATGGTCATATATATCGCGACCATTGACTACAAATTGTGATGTGAATGTTTCAAGCCGTCGGCATGAAATTCACTTTGGAGTCGTGCTTCTTTTGTTCTCTCCTAATGCAGTCTCACAGCAGACAGCTCGCTCCCCCGCCCATCCAGGAAGCTCTTCGGGGTGCATGTGCATTTTTGTGTCAGGAGGAGCAGAGGGAGGAGACCCTGAGAGGGCACAAAAAGTGAAGAACCCGAGTTTTCAGTGTTTAGCAATGAGATCTGCACCAGGTCGGCAACCGTTGGTCAAGTCGAAACTTTTGGAGAAGTTATGTGTGATAATAGGGTCACAGTTCAAGCCACAGGACTTAAATAGACTGGACTGGGAAGGTGCGGGTTGGACAGATAATTAGAGATAACAAGTCGATTCTGTTACTGAGCGTTGTGTGTGTGTGTGTGTGTGTGTGTGTGTGCGTGCAAGTGGGCGGTTCAAAACGCGGTTTGAATTAGTATATGGGCATACATAATGCCATTAATTATTTCCATTTGTTAAAAGCTTATTTTTGCAATTACTTTGTTTGAAAAAAATAATTAAAACTAATGATAAATTAAACTTAATTGTATTTTCCTCCCTTTTGCATGCAAACCCCCCCCCCCAAAAAAACCAAAACAATAGAAACCTCTGATGAATACATAGTACATAATGCAGACAAATGTTGCAGGGACTAGTGCAATCATCACATTGGTGTCATCTGATGCAAAAATGTTTAATTGCACATTTATTAAGAGCTTAAGCAGCCATTTTGAAATAACGCAATATGAGTAAAAATGTCTTATCACACTGACCTTGCATGCAGACGCCACCACCATCCTGGCGCTGTCTGAAGCGAGACAGAACATCTCAAAACCATGGCCATACCTGAAAGCGACAGAGGACCCAAAAAAAGATTTATTACTAGCAGGATTCAAAAGAATATCTGAACTAAATATGCAGAGGAACAGACGTAGATGTGAGAGACAGGCAGGAGTGAAATAAAAACTACAAGCTTCCAGGCTTGAGCCAGTGTTGCTTGCTGACAGGTGAATAAGCAGAAAGGGTGTGGAATAAAAATACTGATCTGCGATAACTGGTCGCTCTCCCACTGACACAGAAGAACACTGGTGACTCCAGATCCAGCTAATCACTCACAGCCTAATTACTTTTTAGCTTGCCGACTGTCACCACGGTCATTATAAAATGTCAAAAAGGCAGCAAAGTAAGGATCAGAGCCTTCGACTCCATGGAGAGTAATTCCTTTATAACCTAGAAGATGCAGCAGACCAAAAGCTGTAGCAATCTGGCCACAGCAGCGAAAGCATTATTTATGCTATGGAAATAATTTGCCTACTTACCCATTTTAATGTTTCTATTATACACTAAATTATTAAAAACGGGGGATGAAGCCAAGTGGAGGTAGGAAAATGCTTTTCAACACACACCCAATGCCCAAACCTCGAATAAACAAGCATGCTACATGTCATATTTATGGCAGATTGACGGGTAAATGGATTCAACATTGGCCATATATTCAGCCTGGAGAAGAGGCTCATGGGATGGCAGGCAGCGGGATCCTGATTGGCTGATTGAAGAATGGATGATGAAAACCATGCGAGTGCAAACAGAGACAGGGACAAATATAATGTTATCTGGAAATGTTGCTTCATTACGAGTGTTACGGAAAATGGGAAAGCTTCATAAAGAGCGGAAGTAAATAAACAGAAACTATGTAGGAAAGATTTTATTTGTGTAGTTTGTACTAGGCAGCAGGTAACTGTCACTGAAGACTGAGAGTTGTTGTTGGAATAGCAGTGAGACATCTGGATACTCACAGTTTCTGGACCTCAGGCCAGAGGGTGTTCTGGAGTAGGTGATCTTCTGGTGGAGGCTCTAGACACACACACACACACACAAAACAACATAGTTAACCCTAGACTATGAATATCCTTAAGTATCTTTGCAAGACCCTGAAAACTAAATCATCTGAAATTCAACCATATTCTAATTTACTAAATGGGGATCCGATATATACTGATTGGCCAATATTGGCCTATCAGAAATAACAGTATATCGGTAATGGCATATATGTTCTCAATATTGGCCAATATCGAAAAATTTTGGTCTTAAAGGACAGAGTGCTGAAAAAGATGCTAGGGGTAATTTATAATTATCAAACTTCCAGTAAGGTTTACGGTTTCACTGTACTGCTGTTAATTCAGACGATAAAAGTTCATTGGTAATCTGTAAAATTTGCCTCTGTCGCATAAACTTTATTACAAATGTTGTTAACCTCATTTGAGGGACAGTTGCAAAAAATGTGCATATGTCCGATGTATTGATATTGGTATCAACCCCAAATATTGCATCATTGGTCGTGCTCTAGCTAATGTAAAGGGTGACTGATAGGACACTGAATGTGTGAATGTGTATATTTGACAGGTATTCTAGTTATTTGAACCAGCAGTAATGAGAGAATGGACAATGACTGATTGCCTTGAAAAGTTATTCCCTCATATTCACATAAAACCTCTTACAGCATTTAACTTGTTTAAAGCCCTCAACGTCCATTCTCATCAACGTTTCCATCTCCCCCCAAAACCCTATTTTGAAACAACTCAGCTTTATCTCCAGCTCTTAGCAGCCACTAGCTTGGAAAGAGATCAAATCTAGATGGACTCCACTCCTCTTGCTCACACCTCCGGTTCTGCACCAGCCTGTGCTGCCTTCGTGTTGCATGTGATTGAAAGGTAAACTGCTTGTGTTTTTTTGTTGGTCATCAGCTTCCGGTTTTACCTTTTATTATTAGTTATTAATTATTAATTTGTGCCCATGCCTGCAGAAGCCAATCCAATGAGTGAAAATACATTATTAACAGCAGTCTCCGCACTTGGCTGCTCCGTACACAGCCTGGGGTCACTGATACTTAAACTTTGCAATCACATAAGGCTGCTTTGTAATTAGCATTGCAGATTAAGGAGTGGCTTCGATCATGCTGATGACAGCCCTTGACGCCCTCTCGCACAGGGGTTTTAAAGCGCCACGCTACGTTCTCTTCAATAGCCTCCCATCCATTTACCATCTCTGCATTTCAAACAATAAGTTTCTGTATTTGATTTTGTTTCTCATCTCCCCTTCCTCCTTGTACTCCTTACACATCAACCGAATACCATTTCTACACCCAATTCCATCCATCTTTTCTTACAGGTTAGAGTTTTTTTTCTGATTTGTAGCTGCTGTAAGCTTATTCCTTATTCCCTCTATCAGCTATCGATCCCCTCTCCTGCTGCGTACGCCATCGGCCTCCAGCAGACCTCAGGCACTGGGGGAATAAAGTTGTAATGACTTAATGTCTGTCTGCTTGCATTTGATTGTCTCTTGTAAGAACATCCAGCGACAGACAGGTAGGAACTCTTAATGTGTACCAAGCTGCCAAGTGGCAGTGAAGGATATAAAACAGGTCATCAAACTGCAGAGGATACTGTAAGTTTATTCATCTGGGATATTAAAATTAATTGAGGGCTTTCTTATGACCATATTGAAACAAATAGTTGAAAGTTCAGTGTTTTGGCAGATTTACAGTACCAGTCATGATTAGTGGGCGGAAGTAAGACTCCTGGTATTGGTCAGATATACTGCTGAACTGCTGCCTTTCTTCACTGGTTTTTGGGACAAGGTCACCTGTAAATAAAGCAAGAGTTCAGACGCTGAGAGTTGTGAACTGACCATTGCAATGCTGTGTGGCCAGGGAGAATGGAGGACTGGGGTTGTGATATCAGATCACTTTAATGCAGTCCAGGACCTGCATTAAAGTGTTACATGTTACATTAAAAATGTTACATTAAAAAGAAGGAACACACTACATAAAGCTTCAAATTAATAAATCCCCCTTAAAATTCTGCATGAATCTCATGAAAACTGAGGCAAATCTTGGCCCCAACCCAAGTGCCGAAACATTCGAATGCAGAGCTGCAGAGCGAGTATTTCACCTTGAAATACGGCCTTGTTGGACAGACCCAAGGCAGGTGTGCTGGCTCCCTCAGGAAGATTGGCAGAGTCCTGAAGACAAGCAGATTAATAAACAGACCGACATACAAACATCAAACTATGTGAGAGTGCGAGCAGCCCACTAAGCACATTTTATAGCAGGAAAAAAATATATAAGAGATTCTTTTAAAGGCACAATTGGTTCTAAAATTCACTCAAATATTTGGACACAAATAAAAACAAATAAAAATAGCAGTATAACATACTGAATGACATTAGTCAAGATGGTACTCACGCTACATGTCAACAGCTTTTCTTTCGAGGTCCCGGAGATGTTAGCAAAGTTCTCCACGAAAGTGCGAGGCGCCTGAAACACTCGGAGGACTTTCTCATCAGCTCCAGACACAAACTGAAACCTTCCAACCATTGCCAGACACTGCATGTCGTATCCGTGGATCTGTGGCCGGGAGATTTCGTGCCATGTTTCCTTCAGGGTGGTAAAGATGACAAAAATGTCAAACAGCTGTATGCAGTTGCTATGGGGAATCCCTACTGTCGTGTGAATGCAAGTAAAGATGCACAGTCTTCTGTTCGTGAAGATGGAGGGATCCACCATAGACCCTATTTCCTTTGGCAGTGAGGTGGTTAATATCCACTCTGACATCTTGATTAATATAAACATTTTGGAAGCTTTGGTTGTGTTCTTACTGTATGATGAATGCAGCTGAAGTGTTTCTGCAGAAGTGACTGAACAATATTTGTATTGTCTTTATTTTTTCTGTCAAATTTCATTTTTTTTTTTTTTTTTTTAAGTAAAATGGAATGATGGGTTTCCTGACAGGAGTGAATTAATTAGTTATATACACAGTGACATTCTGCTGTACTGTACACCAGAGATGTAATACCAAATTGGGCAAAAACAGATTGTATTATCTATCTTTGTTATTATTACTTATTCCTTTATAAATCTATTATATTTGTTAATCTCGCTATGCATTTCAAACATTCAAATGTCACTAATTTTGAGCCGCAGTCAGTTTTTGAAATTATTTTAAAAATTAAAAACACCATAAGTGATTCTATCCCTTTTTTTTTTTTTTTTGTTACCTGTTTGGCATCTTGTTTCCTCCACGGAGTGAAGAGTCTGGTGGTCTGATCTGATCCCACGCTGATGAGGAACTCACCATCAGGATCCCAGCTCAGGTCCTGGACTGCATTAAAGTGACCTGATATCACAACCCCAGGCCTCCATTCTCCCTGGCCACACAGCATTGCAATGGTCAGTTCACAACTCTCAGCGTCTGATTTCTAAATTTCCCTCCACATTCTCATTCTAAGACTACCACTGCTGCCATATGTCAGGAAACCCGCAAACTGCAGTCCATGACTCACAACATAATGAATGTGGGTGATAATTTAGGTGTTACTGTCCGAGAGGTCGAATTAATCTAAGGCATCGGAATTAATTATCGAAGTTTTACCTCCTAGGCTGGTCGAACTGAAATGCAGTTACATAGCAACAATGATATAACTGAAGACAGTCAAACTGAGTGGCAGACAGGACTTAGTGTGTCTAATTACCCTCATTGCTGTCTCTCGCAAAATGGAGCAATGCACTAACAATGAAACTTATTTTAAAGCTACTATTCCAACATTTTCTTGTAGAAATCAAAGAAATAGGTTGTCTATTATTACTGGCTTTATAGTGTGCTGGAAGTTACCTCTTTATCATGATCTTTACACCAGAGATGCAGCGCTCCGTGAAAAGCGTGAGCCACAATCATGGAGCCATCCGGACTCATCTGGCAGCCATAGAAACCCAAAGTGTTGCCACCAACCTCCCCTACACGCACCTGGTGTTAAAGGAAAAAAAAAAATATATTCTACAATACAAAACCTTGAGGGGGCAGTCGTTACTGATATACAGCATGAAGTCATCCTAGTATATTGACTTCATTGCAGCAAACACTTTGGTGTTGTGTAAGAACAGAAGAGGAAAAGTTCTGGTTCTCAATTTTTTTTCTCTGTCTCCCTAAAATAATTTTTAACAGCTCCTAAGCAGAGAAAAAAGCAAATTAAGCTGACAAGTCAGATGAGAAATTATGCAAAACGGGACTTATTAGAGTTGAATAAACTATGTTGTGGGTTTTTTTTTTTCTTGTCAAAATACATTTGTCTACTACAAAATGAAAGCAATTTCAGTACCACATATCACACTCAACAAGTAATCATGAAAAATGGCAAAGCTTGAGAAAACAGAAGGATTTACATAAATTGGATTTGGGTGAGAGCCTGCTGTGACCTCTGTGTGGAGGCACATCACCTAGACAGCTAAGGTCTAGTTGATCTGAGCTTTTGTTGATAACCCAATCCAATTCTCACACTCACACAGCTTAAAAGCGTGCAATAAAATAAAAATTTGCTTCTTCTTTAGGATTCGGACCACCTGTCCAATCTCAGGTACATTTTATTCGTCCACACAATTCTGTATTGAGTTTTGTGGATTCAAATGACCTCCTCGGGCAAAAGGCCCATTTTGATTAAATTGCAGTTACCTATTACACAGACAAATGAAAATGTGTTTCTTTAAAAATCCGCCCGAGGTCACATCAACTTTCTTTAGTTTTTCTGTTTATTTTTAAAAAAGCAGAATACAAGCAGGAAAAGAAAATGCAGAAAATTAAAACAGAAACTTAAAACTACAAATGAATAATATTCTATTATGATGTAAACAATCTTATAATGTCTTCTAAAAAATGTGTTAATATGCATTATTACTCATCCTTTCAGTAGCATTAATCCTCATAGAAATCTCCACTAGGGAAAACAATATCTCTGATTCGGTTGCTTGTGGAAATGAATGAAATATTTAAGATTCCTGTTTAAGGTACACACAGAACATTTTCCCCCTACACTGGGTTGCAAAAGAAAAAAAAAAAAACAAGAGAGACAGTTATATTCACAGCTATAATTAAAGTCAAGTCAGAAATACTCTACATAATGAGTTCATACTTCAATATTCAACTAGTAAAAAAAAAGAAACAGTACAAGTCAAGGACTTTGACAGAAATGTGTTGACCAGGCCAGCTTTTCAGTACACTGAGGAATTCAAATAATTAAAAGCTTTATTTAGCCCAGAAGTCCTAAAGGTAAACTAGGCCCAGAGGGCAGATCTATCAAGATCGATAGCAGCAGATCCAGCCCTAGAGCGCGCACAATGACCCCACAGCTGCACCACAGTCTGTCTTAAATATCTGAATCTATTATCTCCTCCATCTCTAATTAGCCTGTGCCTTAAATGATGTGGACATTGCTGTGAAGAAATATGAGATGTGCTAAATTCACACTTCCATTATGACGATGTAGAAAGATGTCAAATTTAGCCGGTTATCTATATCTAAATCGGGTGGGTGGACTAACAGCAGGTTTAACTGATGCATACTGCAGGGGAAGCAAACAAGAAGGGCTTACATGTTAAACAAAGGATATAGACAAACACAGCAGAGGCACACACACTTTGCTATGTCTGTCAACTGAGTGTCAGTAAAGTGGTGTCCTCAATCATTCAGCCCGCTTAGGGAGCTCGCGTTGGTCATCAATGACCTTCAATTTAACGCCTGTCTGTAGGCTGAAACACAGCGGAACTAATGACAGCGATAAAGGCATGCTTTCACTTTGGACGGCACAATCCTGCAGCCATCCAGTGAGAGAAAGGCAGACCGAGACGAGAGAGAGAGAGAGAGACGGTCAAGTGGAAACATAGATGGCGAGATTGAGAGAGAAGGAGATGCAACATTGAACAGATTAATTTTAAAATTCTGCACACAAGAGCCTGTCTTAAATCATGCAAAAAAAAAAAAACCTCACACGGGCAAAAAGCCATCATCCATCTTGTTTACAATAGAAGGAACAATATGGATGGGCAGCGTGCCTTATCGTGGGCCAGCAGGGCTATAGCGGAGGAATAGAACAAGGACAGCAAAGAATGAGAAGCATACATCATTCTTGCAAGGAGAAAAAAAGTGTGCTGAGTGCTCAATGAGAACAAAATCGTCATTCTCCTTTGAGCCATCGTGTGTTGACCATGGACAACGATGAAAGATGGTCTGACAATTGTATTTCTGATGTAGGTAAGATGTAACCAGCTTGAGGCAGTATGAAGCAAAACCTTGCTCCTATTTTGCACCTTGGTTTTGGACAGAGTGTACCATATAAGGTAATGTCACCGGACTGGTTACTTTACAGGTAAGGAAGCTAACGGCAGTGTGTTTTACCATTTATGAATATGTTGAGCAGAAAAATTGGAAGCCTACACCTTCTGCAGAGAAGCAGATAAGCAGAAGTTAGCATTAGGTAGAGAGACCTCAGGGAGATGCCAAAGACGTGACAGCTTTGTGAAAGCTTCCTCTCCTTAATGAAGAATTACATAAACAATTCACTTGTGGAATAAGCACAAGAAATTTCACTGGCAAGCACATAACGAAGAAAGTTTCTGTATCTGTTGAGTTGTAAGGCAATTTCTCAATAAACTTAGATCCATCACCCATTGCGTGATTGGAAGAAAACCCACATGGCCAACTCCATCTTTCTCTTCTCCTGTTGCCTCGGTGAGTAACCCTGCCGTCTACACACATATTAGTTTTTGGGGGCACAACCTCATATATGGATACTCAAGTAAACGGGTGAAACAGGAACTCATACGGGGAGATTTCCACTCCTTCCCTGAAAATCATGGTATTTTAAGGTCTAAAATGCCATAAAATAATTTTTTTTTTAAAAAAAAAAAAATAATGACTGATTATTTAACAGATTACCACAGCATGGAAAAATATCTTAAGATAAAGCTGCACAAATCCATTTATCTTTTGTAAAGATTGGAAAATTTCAAAAAACAGTGCTCCTTGGCAATTGACTTGTTATGTCTGGAGTGCATCATCAGCAACAGGAGGCAGACAAAGCTAGTTCGTTTTATACAGTGTATTTAGAGATATTGAATTAAAAAACCACAAGTGTTTCACTGTAGGTATCTACTCCCAAGTGACCAGACACATGCAAAAAATTATGAGTGAGTGGCGACAAAAGAGGTTTTATAAAGCTTTGACTTGCCCGGTGCTGTTGCATTTTATGGCCTTGTTGAGCTAAATGGTCCTAGGGACCAAAGTCCATATACTCCTATTTTATCTATAACTGAAATTTTGGTATAAAAAATTTCTCATGATCGGGGTGATAATTTATCACTCCAATAAATATCAAGCATTCCTACCTTCATGTGCATAAAAACATTAAACCGTTTGAGTTTTGTGTCAGATTTTCGATCTGACATAAAGTCAAAGTAACTTGAGGAAAGTACACAAGCCAAGATCTGAAAATAGGTTATATCTTAAACTCACAAATACACACACTGACCATCCCTCCAGGCATTGTAGTGGCCCACTGTAGTGTTAATTACCACTGTGCCTTGTTAGTGAGATGTGCTTCACACAGTGGTGCGCCCTGGCCACACCACTGCTACCCCCAACATCCATTAAATCTCACCAATTACGCTAATCAGAAGTGGAGCACTTTTTCGCGAAAATCAGCTAATTAAGACACACGTGTCCAGTCACTGAACATTGCAGATTGTGCTGTGCCTAAAACTTCCAAAGTTCCATAGAAAAAAAAACTTTGTAGGGACTAAAGATTATGGGATTATGGGGAAACACTTGAAAAGAACTGAAGGCCTTTGATTCTGTCCAACGAGTAAAGATAAGTTTAAAATGTAAACACTCTTTAATTCAGTGACATTTCATTTCTGCACGTGTGTGTGTGTGTGTGCGTGAGACAGCGCTTCAGAGGTTAAGCTTCCTTTGTAGGCAGGGAACCAGTCAGTTCAAAGGGATCAGCTCTCTTGTTTGAAATAAAACAGGTCAGACGAAAGAGAAATAGAGAAGAAGTTTCATAGTATGTATTTTCTACAAAAAGGTTTTTGTTTTTTTTAGGTAGTGGGTTTATTCCTTTTCATTTTTGGAATGAAAAAGAGAAACCTGTGCTGTGGAAGGTGATTGACCACACCAGACTTGATTTCAAACGCCCAATGCTGCAGTTGTTTCATCACAGAAGAAGAATGTGAGACATCTGCACTGGCTTCAGGACCTCATCATCATCCCTTTGTCTAGAATTTCATGGTTGCTTCTTTCTGTAGTCTTTGGTGCTTGTCGCTGTGGAATTGAATGATGAGATCAAAGGTGCAAAAATCTTGCTTATCAGCTCACAATATGGTCACATTGTGCTACAGTGAGGGGAGCCATTTCTGTGCAATGGTGTGTGTTATTATGGGGTAGGTTTTCCATTGGCATCTGTGTCAGTCTGTGTCTGACATTTCTGCAGCACTGCCCAGGACAATGTGTTTTTTGTTTTCCCAGCAAGTATGTGGATGGGTAATCTGGGGTACTCCTAAACCACCACAGAATTCAAATTAAAAAACAAAACTGTGGGGCAGATGGGCAGAGAGCTGCTTTTTCTTAACCATCCACACTTGTGTTAAATTTAGCCCCATTCTGGCGCAACAGCAGCTGTTGGGACCTAAGAGTGATGAGAGGAGGGGTGAGAGAGACAGGAAAAAGGAAGCCTAGTGGTGGAGAAGAATGGACGAGGAAGACAAAATAAGACGGACTAGGGAATGAAAGGGAAAGACACATCATGGAGGAAAAAAAACTTAGTGTTAAAATAAGAAGGGCAGGCAGTGACTGCGGTGTGTTCTCCACCAACCTCCCCATTCATTGTCGAATGTGCTGGGTAATGAGCTGCTAAAGACGAGGCTCAGTGTGAGAGAGTGATAGAAGGATAGATGGGGGTGGACAAGCTCGGCTTGTCTAAACTCACAGTGGTGTGCTGGGATCTGCACCTGTTTATCACAGTCTCTCAATTCTATTCCTGCCACCTCAATTTCGGGGGGAGCGGAGAACGACACACGGGCACTGACAGCGAGAGAGAGAATGCTATGGAAGGGCTCAAGCTCTTGATCACGTCAAGAATTACTCAAAGGGAAGCCAACAAAAATAGAGCAGGAAATTGGTGCATGGGTCTGTGTGATTGTCAAAACCCCATGTTTCCCTAAGAAAGTGACTGATACCCTAAGTGTATGTGTATCTACTTGTATTCAAGTGAACACTTACCTGTTCCACCCAGACTCCAGACCCCTCCTCAGGAGCCCAGAGAATCATGGTTTTGTCCATGGAGGCAGAGAGCAGACTGAGCGGCTGTTGCAGCTCGCCGCCTGCAGGGGGAGACAGAGACACTGGGCAAACTACACAGCAGCAGTGCAAACAGTCAAACTATCAAATTTCTACACGTTAAAACAGCAAAGATTGGGGATCAGTAAGAGAAATTAGATGTACATATTTAATCACGATACCTTTGTAAAGAGGAGGCTGCCAGTGGACCCCATAGACCCAGTTCTCATGGCCTGCCAGGACCGTCTCCAGAGACACAGCAAATTCGGAGGACACATCTGTATCAGGAGCGGCCAGATGAAGATTGTTATTAAAAATGTCAATTTGATGCTTAGAACAAGCAAAAGGTAGCCGATTAAGTACGTTCCATGAAAAATTAATAAGCAGTAGGGATGATCAAGATATGTTTGTTTTTTTTACTCATGATAAATTATAATTACCTGCATCCTACAGATAAATGATCATTTCACGGTTCGGCATTAAAAAAAAAACTTTCAAAACTTCCAAGGTTTTTCAAAAATGAACAGATTCTCTTAAACTGTAAAAAAAAAATAATAAAAATCAAGAAAAACATCATGTTCTCTGTAGTTTACACCATTTGCCTCTACACAAGCACAACAGCAGCGCGCTCCGCTGCATCTTCCTCTTTTCAGATGCATTCTATCGCTTCCTGTATCACAACGTGTAGATGGTTTCCTTGGTTGAGTCAATAATAGTAATTCAGCCCTGTATTGCTGGCTCTCTCTCTATTAGCTACAGTATAATTAATTTTACATTATCAGACCAATAATTTATTGATCCAATAAATATCAAGCATCCCTAATAAAGAGACACACATGCTTTCTAGTTCTTAACAGGGGGTCAGTAAGTTAAGGGTCAGTTGGCTAATTAGCGCCCAGATCTTTTTCCCTAATCAATCCTACGTCGCCCCCTCACCTCTCTCCTTCACTTCAAAAACGTCCTCTTTCATTCTGATGATGCCGTGATCGTCCTCTGTGCGGGGGTCTGTCCCAGACTTGGCACACAGCTTCCACACTCTGATGAGACAGTCCTGCGAACAGCTGGCTAGTAACAACTCCCCACCTGAACGGGTCATAGAGAGAACGTGAAAACCTTCAGGAGTGAAAGACACTTTCTGTCAGCTCTTCAACGACCCAGTCGCTGAACAGGTCAAAACGTACTCTCCTGCTACTATATTGTTACAGTTGCGGTGGTTGGGAGTACGTTGAGAATAGTTGTGTTAAGTTTAGTTCCTTAGCAGCAAACAAAACATTGATAAACTAACACTTTGTAAAACTGACTTGGTGAACATTTTTAGTGAATAGCAATCGAAACATCCAGCAGAATGTTTTTTTTCAATACTTAGCTAGAACTGTTATCAAGGCAATATAGAAGAAGGTACCGAGTGTGACGTGGCCAGCAGAACAGCAGGAGTACAGGCCAAATATAGACAGACAGGTGGTAACCAAAGCACATGCCACCATCTCTGAGTGTCCCCCCATCTGTCACATAATGCTTTTCAAGTTTGGTCCAATGGCCCGAGGCCCAGTTCTGCCTCTGCCAAGATAAAGTCATAATAAAAATTCCTCTGTTGCCACCATCTGAGGCCTCCTCAATGCTGCGAGGGCTGGGAAGGAGGCCATTATTGTTTGTCAATCAATTTGTTTTGCCACTTGCATTGAACTGTTAAAATGATTATTATGAATTTTTTTTTAAAAATCAATTTAAAAAAATAGACATCTGTCTTTTATCGCATGAATGAATTCCATTTAATATTGGATCCAAACAGAATGATGGCAAGTAT
>KV751318.1:10488891-10501920 GCA_001698575.1 Mola mola
GTCTTTTCTTCTTCCTGCTCCTTTTTGGGTATGTAAAATGTGATGTTAGAGGGATGGCAAATCAAGCACCTTGTCTTCTCTTTCTTTTTGTTGTCTATTTGTTTTATTTACTTTTCTATATATTTTATATGTTTTACGTGTTCTAAATAAAGAGATCAATCAATTAATCAAACAATCAAATTCACAAATGCAAGTTGGCCTATGAGAATATTTAATGTTTTGCAAGGTTTTCTTTTGTTTTTTGTTGTCGCTGTTGTCGATCCATCAATGTACAAATGAAATGTGTTACCATCAGTATAGCGTCTGTATGAATGTACTATTTGTCTAAATGTAGACTAAAAATGTTTATGAAGAGGTCCAAAAATCTGCATATGCATGCATGAAGTGTACTCATTTTATGCTTGAGATTTTACTTTTATAATGCAGGAGGGGAAAATCCTTCACACATTTCACCGCAATCCTTCCTTTGAATCCCAAATGTTCAATCTATTTATCCAGCAGGGGAATATGACAGCGCACTCGTTTTACATTTTGCAGTGTGAAAAATCACTATCTCTTTAGGCTCAGCAGTTCCTGTCCCAGGAGCTGTAGACAGAGAAGTCAGCACTTCTGACGCACAGAAAGAGACGGTAGCACCATCACACCATGAGCAAGCATCTTTCATTTAATGAGTATTGCCCTTGAACTGAGCCAATGAGCATATACAAGGGGAACTTCCAGCATTTATGGGTTTTTCGGGCAAATCATCAAAAGGCAGTGCCGAAGATAGGTTACAGGCAGGGGGGTAAATATTGAATATTTCAGAAAAAATTAGATACTGTTTAGAAAAGCTAAACACACATACAGAATATAGACATTGTGTTTGTTTTAGTCCATGGATTAGAAGGTATTTGTCCATGTATCAGCCGCCTTATCTTGTATTCAGGCTCTTGAACTTATCTCTTGTTGCAAGAATGAAACCACCATATACATACCACACAATGCAAAGAGTCAGCATCTGCGCGGGTGATGTGCTTATCATTCCATCGCATAGAAGAGAGAAGGAGAGAGCAGATTAACAAAGAAAAACATACAGATATTATCCAGTTATCCAGTTGTGTGCGTGCATAGCAAAACCTATGTAAACATGGAGTGTTAAACTAAAGCACAGTTATGGGGTTTTTAAATATGGGCCTGGGCTGAGAGTAGTGGACATTATTAACACACACACAAACACACACAAGGCCTTTGCCAGCCCATTCATAGCTGCTGATAAAGCAGGCAAAAAAGAGCCGTCACTCTCAGAGCCTCTACGCCATATCTGCTCTCAGCCCTCAGGTGTGTTTGCAATATGAAGTGTTACTCGCTGCTTGTCATCCAGTAGCTACACTGTCACCCAGCATGCTTGTAAAATTAGAAATAACTACTTGAGCCACACAAGGACAAAGAGTGTTTGGCAGAGGTCTGGTTGGGTTTGGATTCAGGTGGCAATAAAGTGTTTTGACATAAGTATTTGTAGGATAAATTCTATACTCACTCCATTATGTATAATTGGTCTATACTCTCATTTGTGCTATGGTCTATTTTTATTAGTAGTATTTATATACATGTTTTCAATGAGTAGGCCACTATTTCTGTAGTTTTCTGAGTCCACCTAAGGAATCATGGTGGTAGATCACGTCACAGGATTTATTCCTTCTCGAAATAACATGAAAAATACATCCATCTGAGTCATTATAACCTGCAAGTTGTTTGGTTTGTTTGAAACATGAAATGTCATCGTGCCTTCCCTCTCAGGAATGCTTCGTCGTCAGCAACAATACACTGGCTCACATCATGCATCGAAAGACTGAGAGAGGAGTTATTGGGCCATTATATGAAGAGAAAGTAAGAGATATAATTTCCTTATTGCTTGGTTTCATTGTAAGCGTTGGTAAACAAATTTTCAGCACTTTTACTTAAACTCTGTCTGCAGTGGATAACGGTTTTTCAGCAGAAAAATAGACTATATCTGTGTAAAACAACAGCTGTTCTGCTATATTTTTGACAAAATGTGTCTTACCGATTTCAACACAAAACTGCAGTTTTAATCATAAACACCTTGGAACCACTTAAGTCTCTTTACTTTAAAGTTTTTAACCTCTATTTCCTGGAATTGTAATATCACAAGAATGAATGTTTTCTCCACACAGACTAAAGCGCTCCGGTTGGTGCGGCTGTCCCGTGTAGCTCACTGCAGTCGGGTTTGATTGGCATATCTGGTGAGTGTTTGGAGAGGCTGATAAGGGATTCACATACTCCAGGGGATAATGTGAGATTCTGTCTCAGGGATCAAAGTGGCACTGTGCTGCAAGGAAAGCATCATTCCTCTCTCTAAAGGCCACTGGGTGCAAAGTCCTCCGAAATCTGCATGGATGGTAGGATTATGGATTTTCCAAAACATTGATTGTGGATCATCATCTGAAATTTGCATGAAACGATAACACGAGTTTCTAAATCTAACCCCTTTTTGTGCATGCTATGGCCAAACAGACGCACAAGTAATGTTTTGAAACGGGTTTATCCAAATTAACTAAATTCCATTGAAGCAAGATGTTGGTGAGAGAAAGACACTTCACATTGAGTTGATACGACTGTTTTCATGTCAAAAATCCACTTTAAATCTTCTGTGATTTGCTTCTAGGCTTTTACATCATGGGTTTATACAAATAATAATCAACAATATTTATAATAGTGATTATTAAAAAGTGTGAAAGAAAAGCTATAAGACAGCTTTTACTTAAATAAGTTACCACATGTGCTTGAATATTATGTTTCTTTTTATATTGTTATTTAAATGGCATTTTTTTATTTTTTGAATTATGTCTTTTTTTTCTTTTTAAAATGTAATAATTAAAAGACAAAATAATGGTAAAGACAACAGAATGCAAACTCTCCTAAAACTAAAACTAGATAAATAAAGAGACAAATGCTATGAAATCAGGTATGGAATACATATATGGAATTTAAATATATAAGTGCAATGTTCAAAAGGTAAAGTTTAAATCTTATTTATTTTAAGCAAACTGAATGTTCCAAACAATTAGGCTTCCTATTATATCCGTTATTATATCATTATATCTGTCCTTTTCACAGATATGGGTACCTGCGTTCTGCCAAGTTCTGTACCAAAGAGGTACCATGTTGGTGTAATGGCCAAATTTCCACTATCTTATCCATCAAAACATTTTTTTTTTCCAAAATAATGTTTTAAAGTCCGCCTGAAGCGGACGTTGGGGAGTATCTAACTGCTGTCGTGACGTATTTCCTACTGAAACGGGAAAGAACCACAAGAAACACAAAACAAAGGGCACGCCTTGACGTTGGCATGAATCTGGATAGCTGGTAACTATAGCAACGGTCGTAGCTCCGCTAAGCTCTGCTGAAGATTGATTGACAGCTGGATGCCATGATATTGCTGGTTAAAATCGTACATGGTGATGTAACTTCATGTGACACTTGGTTTTACCATAAAAATGTTACCGAATTTGGTAAAAATTACAGTTTTTCATCTCAGGTGGACTTTTTGCACTCCCAGGAGATGTGAATAAGTGACCCTAAAGGCTTTACAATGATGAGTTCTCCTTTTCTTGCTATCTTATTGCAACAAACCTGTTAATTTGTAGCAGTCCAATGAAATGAAAGCTGATTTTAACAATCAAAGCAAGATGAAGTTGGGAGGAAATACGTAGCTACGATGTGATCTTATGAATTATGATGTGAATTTAGCTCAAGGCCGGAAATCTGCTGAGATGAACTCTCTGAGACTATTTTATTATTATATAACCTCAATAGCACAAGGTTTGTTTGACTGTCTTATCTTTTTGAACAACTAAGGTCACTGTCCCTGTCTGGCACGTTCACCTCAATCAGAATATGCACTGTAAAGGAATTTAACTAAACAGTTTTATGAGTGATTTCCCTGAATGTTAATCTAAATGACAAGTGGCTTTTGCCATGTTGTCAAAGTTGAGGGGGGACCCAATTTGACCGCTCCCTTTCCATCAGCAAAATAGATGCTCTGCAGTATAATTCTTTCCTGCCAGTACGCTTTATAGCTGTAAGTTCATTTCATTTTTGCAAATTGTTGAGTGAGTTTAGCTGTGATACCACAAGCTTTAGCAATTTTGTCAAGTTTTGTTAGTACATTTGCTAGTAATTATCTTGGACGGCAGTATGTGACTTTATAAAAGACATTTATATATATATTCTAATTACGTCCTTGGTGAAGACTTAAACCCTACACAACTGCTGTGAATAAATAGGATAAAAGAGGACCTGAAAGTGTGTGTGTGTGTGTGTGTGTGTGTGTGTGTGTGTGTGTGTGTGAGTGTGAGTGTGAGTGTGCGTGTGCATGTGCACGTGCATGTGCACGTGAATATGCGTGTGCACGTGAATATGCGTGTGGCTGCGTGTGCATGTATATGCGTGTGTCAGTGTGAGTGTGAGTGTGCACGTGCACGTGCGTCTGTGTGTGCGTGTGCGTGTGGTTGCCCACAGCGGTGTGCTGCAGTCCGCTTCCCCTCCGCTGGTGAGTAAACTACATGGACATTAGCGGGCGCAGCGGCACAACCACCAAGCCACAGTGGATTAAACCCAGCGTGCGGGTCCGGAGAGCCACTCGACAGACGTCCGCGTAACGAGCTGCCGAACCGCCGGTGTGTGTCAGCAAGTCCGTTCCCAGCGAGAAATCAGCGGAGCGGAGAGAGGCTGTCGGCGAACTAAGTGACGCCGCGCTTTGTGTACCAGGCAGGGGGGGCGAGAGAGAGGGAGAGCTCGGCGGGAATGGCTTCATCTCCGTGCGGCAACACTAACTTTGACTCCGGGCTGGAAATCAAAACTCGCTCGGTGGAGCAGACGCTTGTTCCTCTGGTGTCGCAGGTGAGTGCGTGGAGACACTTTAAAAAGCCACATTGGCTCCACAACATCAGCCATGTTAGCACACATGAGCCCAACTTCGGGTCGCGTGTTTACCTGTTGGCCCACGGACGTTTCCTGTCGCTGCCGTGTTTTTACTGGAGAATGTACCATAACGTAGTTGTTCTATTGTTTACACCAAGACTTGGGTTGCGCACAGCAACTGTAATATGAGAGTAAGAGTGAATGTGAAGATTTGGTAGTTAGGCAGAAAGTGGTGGGCTTCAGACAAGCATAATTTACAGCTACACTCCACACGAGGAAGCAGCAGTGGGAGACCACCAGAAACCTTCACTCAAGAGGCAGACATAAAGTTTTTTTGTTTCTATAGGCTGTGTTCTCCTCCCTCTGCCAGCTCTGAAGTGCCCTGGGACTCTCATTTCTATAATCTTTGAGGCACGTGCTTTGTTTTTCAGTAAACAGAAGATGAAAGACCCACTTAAGGCAACTCCCCTCCTGCACACTTGAAACAGTAGCTCCAGCTTTTAAAAGCACGGCCACTTGGGTCAATAAGTTATTGACCGATTTTAGAAACAAAGAAGGCTAAATAAAGTGTGATTTGGTTGCCTACTTCTTCGATGTGCAACAATAATTTCATTTTTAGGCTGTTGCATGAGTGTTTTTTTACTTGTTTTCTGCAGGTCCATTACAATGGGAGGTTGGTTGCATCTCCTGAATGCCAGTCTTGTAAATGCTAACATCCTCTCATTGTGCGGGAGAGTAAAGGTCCAGATTGTAAAGGCTTTGTTTTGTTTTTTCCCACCAAGAGATGCATCTCACTGGTAGGTTATCAGAGTATGGACTGTGCCACAGTGGAAGCTCCCTGACACTGTCCTTCCCCCTTGTGAACGCTGCAAGGCTGCTTCCTCCCTCTCAGTGCTCGGGCTCATTTGATAGACAGAAAATCATGCTGTACTGTGTGGTTAGTTACCTAAAAAGCACGTCTGCTCTCTGTGTAGCCTGTTCCTTTTGATTAAGTTATTCAGAAATGCACAAAAAAAGCAAGTACAGGAGGAAAAGAGGATCAGTTCCAGGTAAAGGTTGTACCTGTGACGGCAACAAGGATCGACTGTAAGAATACTTAGTGTAAGCGCTGTCATGATATTGTACCAAAGCGCACAGTAAATCTGCTGGACTGTGCATTACCCTAATATTTACACTGCAGCAAATTTATGGTGCACTCCCGCCCTTTGAGAAAGAGTTGCTGAGCTCCAGTCTACAGCATAAAAGAAAGTGCTGTGTACTGTAACGACATTCAGAAAATTACAGATCTCAGTTGAACGATGGGCCTCAAGGATGGTCTTTCCTAACTTACTTTCTTTTTTTTTTTTTTTTGCTGAGGGTGACACCTGTCCCCATAGCAACAGAACTCTGCAATACTGAACTAGTCAACATTTCCAAGGACCGTTATCTCCTTATTTTATGTTTTGTTGCTGCTGCTGGTGTTGTCATCAGAAGGACGGTCACCCAGCTGGTGCTGACCGGTACATTCATTCCGCACGCTGCGAGCACTTTTGAGCCAGAATGGTTACGTGCACGTTGATCGCATTTATCCACTAAAAGCACATCTGCTGAAATATTTGCTTTGCAAATATGCTAATTAAATTTTCTTGTAGGTCAGATAAAGTTGAGCCAAAATCAACAGTTTTTGTTTGTGGTTTTCTCTGTTCAAATGTGAATATTTGATGGGGTTTTTTTGTTTGTCTTCTGTGTCGTTAAACTTAACATATGTCTGACAGATGTAAAAAAAAACATTTAAGGCATCATCATTGCTGTTTTGTTCTGAAAATTTCCTGAATTTGGAAAGGCTAAATAATCTCATAATGGAGGAAATCAACGATGAAAATAACCTTCAGCTGCAGCTTCAAATGTTTTATCTTTTTTTTATATACTTAATTTAATTCCATGTTTTACATCATTGGCTCTTGCATACAGTCTATAACGCTTATAAATACATAGTAATAAGTAGTATGCAGTAGGTTACACTTTACAAAAGTATCTACTTCACATGAAACATTTAGACGTTGACAAATCTGAAACATAAATGGCAATTAGGTACATGTGCATTCGTATAACATTCATTCTCCCTGCATTAGTCTCCCATTCCACCCCCCTACTCACTAGCAACATGATGCACGTGCATATAACAAGTCTTTGCCCTGCTTTCTCCACTGCATCTCCCCCTCCCCCTGCTAATTGCTGTTCCTTGTTCTTCATGTTTTAACATAACTTGATTTTTACAGTAATTTCCATGGATATTACATGGCAGTGGTATAGATGAGATGTATCATAATTATCCAGAAGTAGGTTTCTTGGCCTGCTCTCTAAAAAAATAAGAATATAACTGGAAAGTGAAGGGTCTTTTCATTAACAGAACATCTTAAGCTCTGTGACTGAGGCATGTGCACTGACTCAAAATGCCAAAAGAGCTCTGTCTGACTTGAGCATTCGTCAGAGGTCATTAAAAAGACTGATGTTAACCCCGGCTGCGCTCCCAATTACCTCTTTAATGTGGGTAAGATAACCCAGTCATAGGGTTTATGCAATGGTTCCGAGTATCAGCGATGACATGGGTTGTAATTGAATTATTACACGCAGTCTAAATGCACGGACTGTTTGGGCTGTGTTGTTCAGATTTTCCTCTAATAGAGTTTTTTTTTTTTGCATGTGCGTGCATTCATGTTTCTCTGTGAGGGGGTCATTTGATAACAATGCACGAGGAAATGAAAAAAAACACAGCGTCAGTGAGAAAAGCTGGTGTTTGATAAGGTGTCCCGTCGTGTGCTATCCACTTCTTTTATTATTTATCTCCTTTCCTCTCCTTCTTTCGACGTTGATTTCCTCACCCTTCTGTTATCAGCTCTACTCCTACCAGAGTGTAATTATAGATCTGGGAGCCTCCTTGCTTTGCAGTTTGTACACAAACACCGGACTCACACACTTTTGCTTGTGTGTTCACCTGTCGTAATAAGTCTTTGTATTTGTACTCTAGAGTTTTGTTTACGTATATGTGGCCACCTGGATGTTTTTTTTTTCCCCTTAATAACATCCTGCATCATTTTTTTCCATTCACTTTACCCTTTTCGATTCGCCATTTACTTGAATTTAACAGGAGATGTGTTTTACTTAACCTTATCTGGTACAACAATCTCCATACCAATGAAGTTGTGTTGCAAGGAAAATTAATTGCTCTGGTGGTGGTCAAAAATGTAATGGGCATCACGTGGAGAAAAGGGAAAACTAAGTGAATGTTTTTGTTTAATATCCTACCTGCGAAGTGGTTCGTAACCAGCTGGAAGGCAATTAGCAATGATCTGGCTGCTTTTTCCTTGAGGTCCAATGCCTGTTTTGAAGGGGTGATTAGAGAAATAACAGTTCTGTTCCTGTGTTTTCATAATAGATGTGTGTTCCGAGTGAAAACACACCATCTCGGTCTGGGCGAAGACATGGTGGTCATCGGGCTTGTGATGTGTAATGGTGCTGTTTTTCATGAGAGCCAAGGAATCATATCTGAGACTTTGATCAAATCGGCAAACATTTATACACCGTGACACCCTGGCCTTGTGATTACATAGCAAGCAGGCTCCATCATTTTTCTGCAGGGCTTAGCCACGAGGAGGATTTTCTACTATAATTGGACCTATAAAAACTGTACTGTGTCCAAGTTTGTTAGTGTTTCTGCATGACTCCGTCATGCTTTCAGGGATTCTGTGGTGCTTTTGGTTTTCCCTCTGATATGCTAAAAATGACTCGAGGAAAAGAAGAAAAAGCTTTTCCATGTTCATTTTGTTGACAAACTAAACTGAAATGACACCTGTATTGTCCAGATTAAAGGTCAGTGACAGATTTGATGGTGCAATTTCCACAGGGCATATGCATTTTGTCATATAAATACCAAATTAAACATAATGCAGACAAAGAAAAGCACTCCATAAGCTTACTCTCTTAACAGCTCTGTAAACACAATCATCAGTCAGAATTTCTGAAAATAATGGAAATTGACCTTCTATTTCGCATACAAGGCACTATTTCCCTCTTAATGTGTCTTGTCCTGCGTTGGGATGACATGACAAATGTCCAGGCAGTGAAGTGGGGTTTTTTTGTGTGACAGAGAGGCATTGCAGTCTCCACGAGCCCCAACAGATCTGCTTCCTCTAGCCGTATGATGATAATGGAGACAAATGGGTTCCTGACATCAAGGTGAAACCACATGGGGATTACAGTGTACCACAGCCATGCGAGCATGCGCATACACAGCCACAGACAAAAAAATATAGTCACCTCCCGGAAGTGAGGCAAAAAAAAAAGCTTTCATTGTGTAAGTATTAGCTTGTGGAAGAAGGGTGGAGGATTCCAGTGTGATATAATGTGTCTTTGTATCTGGATTCTTTGGTAGGTGTAATTGTTTGCTCACCAACGACAGACACATAATAAATCTGTGGTGCCTCCGCTTGACGTCTCATGTGTCATCACATGCAATTTTTTTTGTCATCTCATGAACCATAACCCTTTTGAGTTCTTGGCTCAGTGGAAGATTTTGGAGCGTGATCAATGTATTTCCTAACTTGGCACTCATTCATTCGCCAATAAAGTATTCATCTTTGTTCTCAAAAGAATTTGGCCCCGGCATAACATTTGGTTTAGTGTTTCAGTAAATCCCCCTTAGGTTTAAACATCAAATCTATGAATAACAGTCAGCCAGACTCACATCATTGCTCATGACAGTTACTATATGCCGTTGGCCTACAACCCTGTCTCGTCAAATTTCATGTTTTCTATTAGAGTGGCTACATTAGTCAAGTAGATGTGTCAGTTAGGAGATTCTCTGTTTTTGTGATTTATGTTCCCTAAACCACCCACACACTCTCTCCAATATCAAATTTTTTGCGCAAACACACACAAATGTAAATGCAAGGTTTGCATGACCACTGTTTCACCCTTGCCCTCCCTCCTCACTTCTTCTCACTATTGCTATCAGGGGAGTCATTACAGATCGCTGTTCTCTTTAAGTGCAGGTAAAAGACTCTGTCTTGCATGTCGATCCATTAACCTCTCCCTGGCTAATATGCTTCCAGATGAGAAAGTTGTTTATTTAAGTGTGAGTGCGCTTTTGTTTGTGTGTGTTTGTGTGTGTGTGCATATGGGTGCCTGAAACCTCCAAATAACTCGGCCTGAGGCGATCGCCCACCGACAGAACAGCAGAGTTAACTTAATGTTGAAAACAGCCATCTCACCCGCCATCGTTTAAATTGTCTGAAAGCTGTGGCTAATAGTGATGACCTCTTGTAATTGTCTCAAGAAAAACATTTGCCTCTGATGGGACATATTGCTTTGCTGAGTGGTTGATAAAGGATTGATTAAGCTTCCTACCCGTTATCAGACAGCGTTAAAGTAGCAATATGTTTGTACACATTGCTCTTATTTTTAGAGTCAGCTAACAATGCAAAGCAATTTCAGGGATCTTCACTGACTTTTGGTCTTGTTGACCATTTAAAGCAATTGGAGTCCTACCAAAAAAAATATTCCCTACAAAACTGCTGATGGTGAGTTGTAATACAGAAAAACCAGGACACTTTTATTGAGGTATTTTACAAATGCATTTTATTATTTATATTATCCATAAACTCAGTTAATTAAACAATTCATCATTGTACTCGGCCCTTGATGGCTATTACTTAATTACTGAAGCACTTTTGTTTGTGTTAAGTGATCATTTGGGACAATAACAGCCTGTATTTACATCATGAGCTTATTTTATGATGATTAGACAGTGTTCGGACGTCTCACTTGGGTGAGTACACAGGAATTACTCTTTATCAGTGGGGATGTGATACCTAGCATGGTGTTTTGTGTTGTCCAGTCTCCCTGGAATTCCACGAGAACCCGATGACCCAGGTGAGTGAAATAACCTTTGTTTACTAGGAGAATGGATATGTATCGCAGCCAGGATCAAGCCAGAAAGCTGCTTATGTTAACATAGGTAAGACAAAAAGTTTGTTTTGGCAAGTTGCGAATTAACATTAGCTGTGAAATTTATGCAGACCAGATCTGTGCATCCTGGTCGGATTGAGTTCCAACATTTCTGCATGTGCCTGGCCCCAGTTGTTGGACTGTCTGCATAAGCTCTGACATTTCTTTGATTCTGTATGTGTATGGAAAGCTTAAAAAGGAAAAATAGATCTGTTTTGGTTTCAAGTTGTCCATTTCTATGTTTTTATGGTTCAGGGACAAATTTTTGGAGCCGTATACACATATGCATTCACATATAAGACATCTGTTAAGTTTAAGGTCAATGGTTTTATAGTTCATTATCACTGACAGTCTATAGCTCTACATTGGTAATATATCAGTAACAACATGTCATTATAAAGAAGGTCATTGATCTAATAAGATACAGTTAACCTTGCCTCCTCTTTAAGCAAGGACTGAAACATGAGGCGGTTCCGTTCGTAAGAGCAGAGAAGACTAGGGTGTGTGAAAGGACAGTCCACTTGTAATCTTGTAGACCTAGACTATCATTGACCCTATCGTTCATCTTGTCATGTTATTGCCAGAGAT
The DNA here is from genome assembly GCA_001698575.1 of Mola mola. Lineage (NCBI taxonomy): Eukaryota > Metazoa > Chordata > Actinopteri > Tetraodontiformes > Molidae > Mola > Mola mola. The sequence continues at coordinate 10,500,385 of KV751318.1, forward strand.
ATCACACAACTTATCTCTGTTGTCTGCTGCCTTGACAACCACAGGCAAACAGATCAGCTTTCGGCAGGCAACTGTTTGTATGCAATTGTCTTTGTGTTGACGGTTTCTTGGCTCGGTAGAGTGATAATTCAACTCTTGAGCACATGACATTGACTATGACTTCACATTGGGGTCTAGTCTTTGCTTGTGGAAGATGTGTAAATCCCAGCAAAGGTAGGAAAGCTTGCTTTGTGTCTGGCTGCCTTTGAAAGATTTACTGTAAAACATGAAATGACAGAAACGTGTTAGGGCTGAAGAATAAATTATTTTTTGATTTCGATTTTTGCTTCCAAAGATTGCAAAAAACATACAACGTATGTGTGTGTGGTACTTTAAAGAGTTATTGAACTGTAAGAGTTTAATAAATGCCAAGTGTTTCCGAAGTCATAGAGTAATTGTGTTTTCTATAATCATTATTTTAATATTGACCAAAACAATCGTGATTATGATTTTTGTAACAGTGCAGCAGCTTTAAAATGTGTCATCTTAATCACTGTTTCAAAGGGGGGGCTTTACCCAGAAAAAATAAAACAACTGCTTCTTGTAAACAGGAAGTATAATGTAATACATGAGTATAATGGAGTATGTATTATGCCATGGAGTCAGTTGATAGCTGTGTGTTTCAACTACAGCTCAATTTTTAAGGCTATATTTGTTACATTTTGGCAGATTAGCATCATTAAAGGTATGCCAAACATTTATGAAGCATGGATTTGGATTTTTATATTCCACATGGGGGAGCATAATAACGCAATAGCATATTATTGTTAATTAAATGGGGCATTCAGTGGGCTTGAACCCTGCAGACCAGCAGCCCCCCACCCCACCCCATCCTCAACTGCAGCACACAAATGAGACTTCGTCATTATTAGTTCTTTCTCAGTTTGTAAGTAAATCAGTTTTTGGGTAGCAGTTCCAAAAGTTAATCAGCTCACAGAAACACACGAAGAGATGGACAGTGGCGAAAACAACATTGTGCGCATTGCAACCCCAGAACTACATACATTTCTTTGATTCTGTTTTAGAGTTTGTCTCTGTTATAAAACTTTAAACAGTCAATTGATTGCACTAGTCTCACTATGTTAAGTTTTTGATAAGGATACAGTACTTAACTTTTTTTTTTTTCACCATTTCAACACTATTGAGCTGTTATCGTCACAAGAAAAGGTACAATGATGGGGATATAGGCAGAAAAAAATATTTCCATGGTATTGAAAACCTTCTGCATTTTCTATTTACCTGAATGATCCCAATTTAAAGTATCTTGTTACAGAACTTCATCATAAACATTTGATTGATTATATGTCCAGATTGTGTACCTGTGCTTGTGCATGAGCAAAAGTACATGCTTGAGCACAGTATGGAGCACTCACTAGTCAAATAAACTAGATTATGGTTCAAGTGTGCTTGGGCACGGTATGGATGGCCCTTAATGCCCTCTTACTTCTGTTTCCAAACTTTAATGGAATTAAATTAATATTTATATTATATATATAT
>KV751318.1:10508423-10520622 GCA_001698575.1 Mola mola
TTAATAAAGGCTGAGTTGAAGTTGTTTGTCAAAATTTGTCAAAGTGAAAACTACAGCTAGCTCAGGTCAGAGTGACTCACAAGAGCTTTGCTGCTTGGCACCCTCAATAGGCCCACTTAAGACTTGATAGATTTGCCATTATTCTGAGGCAGCTATGATGGAGTACCAGGCAGTGCACAGCCTGTTCTACTTTCTTTTTGGCTTTTAGAAATACTACCTTGCTAAAGTACAAGTTGTGAGCGAGTCTCCCATTGGGCCAAGAGATGCATATTTCTGTTCAAAAATATATGATGTGGAAACCATGGGCCTTCTTTCCATCCCTCTAATTGGAAATCTGACTTGAGAGTTTTGAGCTATAAACACTTGAACTGTGGCAGAGCACCAAGAATCGGGGCCAACTGTAATACCAAGCAAAAGTGGGATTGTATTTGTCTTATTTAACAGTGGGCTGATTTTATTGTTTTTTATTTACCTCGTGCTAAACCTACAATATATTCTGCTGTTTTGCCTTGGCTACGTGGCCAGGTCAAGCTGCTTGACTGTCACATTTATTTATTGATTATATTATCGAGCCAGCTGCCCTTTACAGGCATAGTGGGTGGCAGATAAAGTAAATGAATGAGCAGAGCATTCAAAATTATTCTTGAAAATATCTTACTGAGTTTTTCTACATTATATTCAGTATATTCATATTAAATTTATTATTGGTATTGTTTCAAAAGCTCAGCCCAAAGAAAGTTAAAGACAACAACAAGTTAACAACAACAAAACATACAGTATGTGCATTTTTCATCATGTTCAAGGGGCTTTAATAGTGAGTCCGCTAATCTTTCAAAAGACTGCTGCGCACTGCAGCATCACTCGCTGGAGAAAGTTGGAGAAAGTGTAGAGAGTGTTTGACCCGCTTGCTGTGCTCTGAGTCATATGAAACATTTCACTGCTCAAGGGTCAGATGCTGCCTCAGATTTAATGGGGAAAATCCCAGTCTCCTGCAGAGATTTAACCGCAAAATAACTGAAGTGACATGCTATTGCTTTGACGATGAAACTGCATGTCGAAAAGAGCTGAAAAATCAGTTCCTGAACAAAATGGTGATTAAGAATTTTAAAAAATGACAAAGGTTTTTTATTGTTGGAGTAGGGTTTATTTTTAAACTTACCCAATATGAAAAGTTGGCATCAATGTTTGATACTTCATACATCTTTGGTTAGTTCTTACCATGGTGATGGATGTTCAAGTCTTTTTTTTCTTGTGAAGTTTGGATTTAATTTGCTTTTTGAATCTACATCAATGGGTTGCAAAGCCAATGTCGAGTCATGCTCGCACCGTCCAGCAGGTGTATGTTCTGAAACTCAATACTGATCACCTCTGTGGGATCAGGTGCAGAGGCCTGGCTTCAAGTGCTGTCACCAGCGCCAGATAGCCGTGCTTGTATTCGGGATATTTTGGCTTCACTGTTGTACAGTCAGATGAAGATGTGATGGGTCCATCCATCCATCCATTTTCTAATGCTTATCCTGTCTATCTCAGCATCTTCGGGCGAAGGCAGGGTCACCCTGGACAAGTCGCCAGTTCCTCACAGGGCTGACATATAGAGACAAACAACCATCCACACTCACGTTCACACTTACGGGTAATTTAGAGTGACCAATTAACCAAACCCCCAGTTTGCGTGTTTTTGGACTGTGGGAGAAAGCCGGAGTACCTGGAGAGAACCCAGGACCTTCTTGCTGTGAGGCGACAGTGCTAACCACTGCACCACTGTGCCACCAGGTGATGGGTCATCCATCATCATTTATGTCACTGGTGTCAACACTGTGTAAATATAACAATACATCACAGCCAACGAAGTGTAACCTTATACTCACTTTTCATGAAGCCCTATTGGCATTACACCAGAACTGCATTGGTTGCTTTCCGCCATTGTTGTTGATGTTGTTGTCACTACTGGAATGCATTGTAAGTTATTTATGACGGCACAGTGTCCAGAGCTTGCATACTGGATAATATTTACCCAGAAATAGTATGCATTTAGCATAGTATTAGTTCTATAATAATGTTTAGGACTTAAGAAAAGAATTGAAATTAATTCAAAGAATTTAATTTTTTAAAAATTGCAGCCTAGACTAATTAGCATCATTGCACAGAATTTTGGACGCAGTGTAATACTAGGAGCCAGAACGCAAACAGGAGCTGCAAGGAATCCAGAAACTAAGAAACAAAAAATACATATATGCATTAGCTATTTGGTTTCCTTTATGACAGCAGCGTCAGTATTACTTCCACTTATAGATGCTGTGGGGTTAGGGGAAGTGAAAAAGCTTCCCAATTTCACATTCAGTCAAATGTTAAGATGTTTTAACATGAAACTGATAATTTTATAGACATCAGTATTATGTTCAGTATACCAGAAATTATAACATTTTCATGTGACTATCTAAATCTCCCTATATTTCTGTTTCATCTGCAACCTAAATTGTTTGGGTACAAAGAGGACACTGTCACAGCATGAAGCTAGTGCATGTACTGTAGGTCTTAAGGCCCAGTTAAGCCACCTGCTCAGGGTGCTCTGTATCTGCTGCTGACCCCCACTGTACATTCCTCAATCCATTCCCAGGTACACCGGAGAAGGGGCAGGTGAACTGTTGAGGCAGCCAGAGGGAATTTGACCCTGCAGTCACATTGTGCTCAAGACACATTTCTCCCCTCCTTGGTTGACCCCCTTCCTGAATTTCTCTTTGTCTGTCTCTCTTCCTCCCTCCCACCTTCTGTCCAGAGAATTACATGAGCAAGTAGAAATGAAAAGCAGTATTGTGCTCGGTTGACTGCAACTGCGTGTGTGCGCGCGTGCGTGTAACAAGGTTTCAGTGGCTCTCTTTTCTCTACTCCAGTGCTTTATAGCTATGCAGACACCAGGTGTACTGTGTTGGTCACAGGAGCAAGGAACAAGTTTTAACTAGAGAGCAGTCGGGGCATCAGACTTTGTGTAGTAGGCTAGCAGCACTCAGCCAGTGTACAAGGTATAAAATTGGACTGTAGGCTTAAATCATCGTGACCAGTTTATGTAAAGAGCTCCAGGTCTGTGTGTCCGTTTCATCTAAATTCCCAGCAGTGGTAAATTCCAGAGAGGAGGTGTGGAAGTGTGGTCATGTTTATTTGTGCTTAACGTATCGACATGAAACAATCAGGGCGTAACTTTTTGTTTCACAGATTCACTACTTTGTTGTGGCTAACGCTGCACCTGTCTTCATTTGCCATTTTGCTCGACCACCTTTGCTCTTTCGGGATGGGTAGGAAGGGCAAACCAGCAAGGGAGTCCTATTCATTTGAAAGTGATAAGTTACATGTTCTTTCTTGACCGTGTTACATCCTTACAAATATTGTTCAGTGTTGATTTCTGTGCTCATGTTGATGAAAAAAACAACAAAAATCTGTCTGAGAACATAATCTCCTTGGCAAAAGTAAACAGCACCTTTCAGGGAAGGACATTTTAAGCTTGTTTTCATTCAATTCAAAAAACAGCCAATATAAAAAAATCACAGTAAGAATAGAGTTTGAAATTTGGAGCACTCACGATGATACCTTGTTGGTATGTTGTGAATCAGCAGCCAATTTTTGAAACACCAACAGCATGTTGAAGGCTCCTCCTTCCAAAAAGTTTAATGGGAGCATGTCTCAATTCACCTGTCGTGATGGGCTTGCTAATCTTTTATCGACTGGCAGCATGACGTTGGCAAGTGTTAACACTGCAAGCATAAATTAGCTGGTTGCTATATGTCCACAAATGGTGAATTATCAAACTGACTGATCTACAGTTACCAAATTTAACACGTCAAACTTCGGGTGGTGGCCATTCTGTCTGTCTGATTGAGTGATGCCAGCCACGAGTCTATGCTAGATGCTTATTGATTTATAATTTAAAAATGTAATTACTCTAAATTGATTGAATACTGCCATCTTAATTGGACATTTGAGTACTTAATGCAATGTGTACTACCTTTCCTGTGAGTCCAATCTCAATCTTACACGTATATGCCTCTACAACATAAGTGTCATGATTTACCACTAGGATGTTGTTTTCTGAACACAGAGATTCCATTGCATAGTTTTTGGACACAAAGTGTTTTATTCACTGCATAATGTAGATGGATGTAGCACAGTAAAATCAGTCTGTGCATAATACATTCCCTTTTCCCAATTTGAACCCTTAAAAATTTGAAAATTGATTTTCATAGAAAGAAAGAAAACAAAAGTTTGGATTTTGTTTCCACTGCATGTATTGATTTGTTTTTGTGTCACAAATAAATGTCATCCAGCAACAAGTGTCAAAAGCTGTCAGTGAGTTTCTGGATTTGTAAATTTAGGGGGGAAAATCATTTTTCATCTATTTTGTTGTGGAAATGTTTCCCATGTGTAGGCACCATTTAACTTTGAAGAACATCACATTTTTGGTTAAATACAAAAACATTTTGGTAAGGGCTGGGACACACCAAACTGACAATTGACCGTCAGGAATGTCCGTGAGCATCTGTCACCCTAGTCTTTAGGTGTGTCCTGCACCGTTGCCATTGTCCTGCCTCGTTTGCTTTTTTTTTCCTGCCCACCCGACGTCAACTTAACATGTTACGCGAGTGGTTCTTTCTTTTCTACTGTCTCCTCCAACAGGCCAAGATCTGACAACACCAGTGCCTTTTTTATCTTTTCAGTCACATTGAGTGAGCAACAATATGCTAAGAGGCAATTTTTATCTCTGTGTACCATATACGTCCTCTGGCTTCCCTTATTGCGGAATCACATAGCATACATTGTAGTTGGCAGTCTGCTGACATCTTTGTGGTGTGTTTTTGTGCAACTTTTTAGCCTTGATGTACATGAAGCCACACAATAGGCCATCATGGCCAGTTCTTGATGTTGGGTTGGCATGTCCTGACACAATAAAAACATCCAGATATCCCCAGAAAGTTAATAAAAATTAAGTGTATGATTCAGACTTAGTGAAAAGACATGCTAACCTGTTGTTTTCTTTGCCCTTCTTCAGCAGTTGGCTGCTAAAACTGGGATGTAGCAAGTCATTTCTCTTCAACTATAACCTTTTAGCTGATGTGTGGTGTGGAGTCAGTCTGCCTGTCCACTTACTCAATGTCAACTGTGATTGCTGAGCCAGTGCTTGAAAGGGCCAAACAATGCCCTTTCTCATTTAATTCCTATGGGGTACAATCTGCTAAAACTCTGCTGGCCAGTACAGTATTGAGGTTGTGTTCACTGTCCGTGAGCCTTTGCCTTCGTTTGTCGGCCCCAGTAAACCCCCACTCCTCTGTGTCTGCCTCCATCAGTGTCCGCCTGCTTGTCTGACTAGTTGCAAGTCTGTTTGCGTGCCGGCGCCAAGTGGGCGAAGGTTCATGTCATGTGCTTGTCTTTTGATATGTAACCTTTGTCACATGTCACCCGCTCTCTCACCCACTCTGTTTTCTGTGTCCACTGTCAAGCTTTTTGTCAAACAAACTAGCACAGTGCTTTACATGGTTGCCAGCTGGGAGCGGTTTGAAGACATAAAAAGATGACAATTGAATTATAGCTCACTGGAAAAATATAATGACAATAAATTCCTCTAAGCAGTTGTTATGCTATATTTAAAATGAACAAATTATGTAAAACAAAGTAACACAAATGATGTAAAAAGATTCATTTGTTAATGCTTTTAGTTGTCAGTAAATACAATGTTTGTTGTTCCAAGGCCCATGTAGCAATTATACAAAATTACAGTCGTGCTTCACAAATCTGGCCTCCTCCTTGCTTTTCTATGACTGAGCCTTTCGAGGATGCCCCTTTCATACCAAATAATGATTCTATCGCATGTTTTCTGTTTAAATGAAAACTTCTAAACTGGTGTTTTTCTTTCCAACAAATCTTTTCATATCATTTTTCTGCTAGATGTGTGTGCAAGATGAGTAGAGGGGTAAAGTGAGTTTCCCTAAATCGATGAAGTCTTGTAAATTTCACACTTCTATCACCAGATGAGAGAGCCTAATTTAAGCCCAAAATCAGATTTATCTAAAGACAGTTCTCTTTCTCTCCCTAGGTTCACTACAAGCATAGAGTATGTTTACTGAGAGGATAAACTTTCTTTTGAGTTTTATGATAATCTGTGTCTCCTCCTGTACTGTTACTTGTCCAACACTGTTTTGCTCTGTCCTTCACATGACTTCATAAACCACCTGTAGCCTCTCAGAAGTGGCATCATGCCTGACTGAGTTTGTAGACTTCCCCTGCTTGTGTTTGTTATTTTTCCTTGATTTCTGCCCTTCTATCATGGATAGAGTAGTTAATTGTTTTTTGTTGTCTACTGAGAAGTGCACATCATCAGGGTTGCTTTATGTTGAAAACTGACCAAAAAATTGATGTCCTGCTTCTTCACGTGCGATGCACTATGTGGCCTCTGTTTCACGAGCTCTTCTGTGATGGTCACGATTAGCATCTGTGGCTGCAGCACAGCTGGAAGGTGGACACTTGCTCAATGGAATCTTGGGATAACTCTGCCTGGATGGATGAATGAATGAATGGTTTGATGGAAACTTGCAACTGGCATACCGGTTCTCTGCACAGCAGTACTTTGCAATGTTTTAGGGTTTATTGTTCAAATTCCTCACTTCCTTTAGGACTAGAATTCTGTGGTGTGGTTTCAGCACTTATATGTTTAGAAACCGTATATACATTTAAAATGTAAACATAAGACATATTTGTGGTTTGTGGGAGAATGTCTCTGCTGGTGTGTGTGTGTGCATGCTTGCAGACCAGTGTCAGTACGTGCACTGAGGGCTACCAAATGAAAAGTGACCCTGCTTATGCTGTGTCTTTAACTCTTAAAGAATGCATGACTAGTCAGAACTATTTATGGATGTTATTCAGCTCAGGTTTTTAATTTTCAAAGGTAGACCCACGAATGAACTTACTCTTTAACTCTTTCTTTATAGCGATACGCAGCTGAAAGATCATATTATGAGGGTTGTTTCAATTCACTGTTTTTCAATACAGGTGTAAGTTGGCCACTGACCTGTTTTGTTTTTAAACTGGCTGTATTCTTTCAGGTCAGTTTGCCATTCATTAAAAACGTGTGTGTTGTGTGCAACATTAGGCTCGTAGAAATTAACTGGGTTATGAAAGGCCAGCAGACAGTATGTTTTCAGAGTAAGAGCTCGAGGTTGCAGCGTCTCTGTTGTTTCTAGTTCCTGCTGTTCTGTGAATGTGGCTTTACACTACACCCCAAGGATGCTTCTTAAACATCACACGCTGCCTCTGTTCTGTACCGCAGCAGCGTAGCTCCAGGGGAAGAGTGGAAACTCTGTACACACAGCAGACTGCTAAAAGAGGTGAAGGTGGGAAGGCAAATCATTTTGAGAGAGAACTGCAGTGTTAGATACATAACAAGGAGACGCGATGTACATGCAACATGTCGTGCTCTTTATTCTTCCGCTCCTTTCACATCTCCCCATCTATCTGTATCTACACACCTTCTAACTCATCTCCTCATATTGTGTCTCCAGTCTGGCTGTCGTCCAGTGCAGTATCGAACTCCTGTCTGCTTGCGGTCAATTTGGAAGATACTTGCTCACCCATTAAAGTGCATATAGGGAATGACTTTCATCCTCCCCTTCTCATGTCTTTCTCTCTCTCTCTCTCTCGCTCTGTCTCTCCTCTCAATCCCCCTTGAACAGATAACCACGTCTCTACTTGAATCATCAGGACTGAACAGAAATTCACTGTTCAGAATCTAGCAATGACAAACTCTAATTTCAGAAGAAATCAGCGTGGATAGGACAAATATTCTTTGGTAACAATTCTCCTTGCAACAATGATATCTTTGTTCTTTAATGGGCTGCAATGAGACCTGGAAGTCTTCTTTTGTCCTGTTTATTGTAGCAAAGTGTTATATGTGCTGTAGAGCTTGTGTAATGACCATCTAAGTTGTACAGAAACATGAGGCCACAAATGGAGAAGCTCCGGAGTAAATTTCTATTTGAGTTGTTCCTCTTGTCAGCAGGCCAAGCAAAGCTTTACAGAATCGGATATATAAATTAGACAAGTAAGCCAGTACTGCACTTGTGAATCCAGCAATTATTGTGATGAATGGCTGCAATGTGTTTTTGTTCTTTTCTTCTTTTTAAGCCCGGTCAAGCGAAGATGATCTTTTTCACACTCGCTTTTTACTCACTGGCTGCTTTTCTTTTTTTTTTTGCTAAAGGAGCCCTTGCATTTATTAAATGACAAGAATGCTGCAAATTTAGCATAGTGAAAGAGGCTTTGAATTGATCTGTTTGAGCAAACTGACCTTTTCTTTTACAAATGCACAATTCAAGGAGAAGGAAATGAAGAGAAAACAAACTTTCTCCCAGCATAGTTGTTCAATGAATCCTAGTCAGTGGCCGTGGGAGGCAGCCACAAATGTTTCCAGCTTTTGTTACCCTCTGATTTATAGTCAGTCAGTGTGTCCTTGAGGTGTTTGTGTAGATTTCCCACTAACCAATGGGTGGGCGCAGTTTTTATATTGTGTTGCTCAAAGTAAGCTGTTGATACTGTTTTTTATGGCCTTGTAATTGTCCTCCTAATTACAGACAACAAAGAGACGAGAGGTGGATGGCTGGGAATTGACTGGTCATGTTCCAAAGAAGAAAGTAACAAGAAAGGGATGGACAGGCACCGCTGTGTTAATGTCAGAGTGAAAAGAATAGACTTCATAACAGATTATATATAGAGTTGTGTGAGCAGGGGAAGGAGTCACACTGTTCTATTAATTCCTGAGCTATGAAAGTTTTTAAAGTTCTCTTTCTCCTCCAGCGTCAAGTGCACAATAATGATTGTATCGAAGAACAATTGCTTGCTTAAGCAAAGCTATTTTTACAGATTGAAATTAGAAAATAGAAAGATGACTTAGCTCGGTTGGAATTTGACCACATAGTCGAGACAATGCATAAAAATGAAAGATACATTGCTAACCTTTTTTGACTCAACAGAAAACAATACAACAACAATGACAACAACAAATAATGCTTTACTTCAACTTTTACCTCTTTAGTAATTCTTGTGAACAACTTGTGCTCAATCTAAAAGTGATGCATGCAGCAGGATTTCAAACAAGTTTGGAAAGGGATAACAAGAGATTTTGGAAAGTTGCGGGACGCTTATGTAATGGAAGTGTTCAGTTAACTCCATCAATAAACAAATCTGACTTTGCATCTTAAGCAGTAACATTTGTGCTTATTTCACAGATTTCATATCTTGTAAATCCTCGGTGGGTTTTGGGAGGCTTTGGGCCGGATGCTCCTTTGTTGGGAGTGCTCACTGGCATTCAGACACTGTTGGAGAGTTTCAAAGCTCTGTCGGAACTTAAAACAACAGACGATAAAAACAACAGTTGCACAATTAGTTAAGCCGTCATTATATTTTAAAAATGATGATTGGAAAAAAATAAAATATACCATACTTGTACAGTGATGAGATATTTACTAATTTGATAACATCTGAACCTTTTAGATATGAGTTTCCTCTTACGTAAGAAGGTCTCTGGTCTTTTATTACACTTTATTGGTGATTCATAAACAAATGTAGAGTAACTGCACTTATCTCTATCTCTCCACAATCAGACTGACAGAAGTTCCTTTGATAAGCACACAAACACAATGTCCTCTCTTCTGCAAAGGCACTGTATCAATATTATGTTCTCTCCACCCTGCCATGTTCCTGTTTGCACAGCCCAGTGAGGGAACCCACCTAATTGTCTCTAGTGGAAAAAATCCCAGACAGTGGGTTATTCTCTGCCCCCCATTTGTTTTTCACAGCTGCAGCGTGTTAAACTTGTAAAACTTCCCTCTACTAATCTGTCACAGTGTGGAAAAAGCTTTGTTGTTTTGTCCACACAGGCGGATCTGTTGTCAGGTTCTCTCTGGGTGTCACGCTTTTGTTTCCCTCTGTCTGGCTCCGGATCTCTTTGTCACTTTCTCTTGCTCTTCCCTCTCAACGAGCCTCAAGGTGCTGCTGTTTTTAAAATCGAGCACGCTCACTTGTTCCTCTCTTATGCCCACACATGCATTCTGGATCATTAAAATTGTCACATTTGCTAATACTCATCCTGTGGGAAAATAGTCACGCCATAAACTGCATTCACACATGCATCAACCCTGCTGACATAAAAAGCATGTATAGTACTTTGTTTATAAGGCCGTTGTATGATGCACATTCCATTGTTTATTTATTAAAACATGTCTCATTTTTATGGCTGCATAATGTTAATTCAATTTTTTAGAGCAGAAAACATTTTTTTTTAATGGGGTCAAGGTTCTTTCTTCATGGCTAACAAAAAAGTGGCCCGTTGCTATTTAGTGTATCTTTTAAAGTTGAAATGCTTACTGTCATTAAGGTGTTGCCTTTCATGTAATTATTACTGTCAAAATAGTGTTAGAAAATAACTAAATGCTAAATGTGGTCACGTTTGATCGAGGAGTGGCAGACCAGCTGGTATAGTGATGCTGTGACAAGCATTTTATATAATGAAATGGAAATGATGGAAACAAACATTTAGTATATTTTATCTTTGATTTATTTATAAGGAGGCAAAAAATGATTTAGAATTTAATTTACTATAGGTATTTTAATGTTTACCTTAACTGGACATAGAGTTTAGACAGTTTTATCCATTGCTGCCCCCATTCTCTGTAGCTCTACGCAAAACACAGCAGACACTGCATCAATCTGTCTGTTTTTAAGTCACTAATCAAAACTCACTGCTTCAGATCTGATTTTAATGTGTGATCAAAGCTGTCTTTATAATTTAGTTTTAGTATGTTATTTTTTTGCATCTCTTTTAATCTTTGAGGATCAAAAGAGGTCCAAATAAAGTTATTTATCGTTCCTATGATATAAAAATCCTAGAACGTGTCTTGCAGTGGTTCCTTGTTGCTCTTTCACAGAGGATGTCCATTAAGAAGATCAGTGTGGCCCAGGGCGCGTTCACACACTGCTGAAAGAATGTGGTCATGTGTTAGCCCGGCAGCTTCCGAATGTGGGCTGATATAAAATGTGTCCTCACTGTGTCTAGGGAGCATTCATACCAAGATCTCCCCTGATGAATGGCTAACTCAGGATGCCGGGTCTGGTCGGGGTCAGGGCGTGAAGAAATTATTAATGCCAGTTACAGCAAGAGTGGACTTAAAGAAACTAAGTTGCAGAAGAGGGAGAGGGAAGCAGGGTTGCCTTACAGATTCAGTCTTTTATTATGTCTCTGAACGCGATCGTGACCCTCTGTTATTGGGGAGTGCAATCGGTTGAGACACATTAAGTTACTCAACAAGTAACACACTTTGCTATAGAAAGTAGCACCAGGGTTTGTGTGTTTACAATAAATCCTTGATGAGTACCATTATTGAAGTAGCTGTGTTTTTTGTGATTGAATAGAAATGTTCTTGGAACTTGAGTGCAGTATAGAGTCTCTTTTTTCAGCAGTGCAATTTTCTAAGTTTAGCAGAACTAGCAAAAGATGCAGCAACATTTGGCTCAACAAGAAACTTTATGGCTCAACACTGCTAATGAAAATGTGTTAATCACGTTGTCAAAAATGCGGTTACTGAATTTTTAAACTCAGTGACACTTGAAGAAATCATTAATGTGGATGATGTGTGGGTCATGTCAAGCAGATGAGGAGGTTTGCTGACTTGGGCTGAAATAACATTGTTCCACTCGGAGTCGTGGGACATTTGGAACAGTATTCCTCCTCTTGTGGTCTGCCATTGTCAAGCAGTGAGTCATTGTGAGTCATTATTTTGTAGTATTGTAATATATTCTGGCATTTTACACTTACTGATTAATCGATAAATGAAATAGATTTGTTGATAAAAAAGAAATCTCGATGTGTATCAAGATTGGTATAATTTTATTGTACAGTCAGGCTGTAATTCATCTAATAACCCGGAACTGTCTTAGACGGGATCTTTTCAAACAATGTTTTTTGTTTTGTTTTTTTTTAATTCGAATTTTTTTTACATTATAATATATTGGATATTGCATTGCATTTCCACCATATACCTTCAGGTATATTTTCCTTGGAAATTGTAGAAAAACCTATATTTATCATACCTGAACCTTAGATCTTTTTAGTGTTTCAACTGCAGACCATTCTTTAGTGGAGGAGTGGTTGTTCCTGCAGCTTTGG
>KV751318.1:10520809-10538776 GCA_001698575.1 Mola mola
TAATTGACACACTGTTGCAGAGCTGCAACCAATGATATTAGTTATTTTCATCATCGATTGATCTACCAATTATTTTCGTAATTAATCACATAATTATTTACAAAATGCTTTCAAATTATTTATTTACTCCAGCCAATAGTGAAAAACCCATGACTCTTAATTTATTGTCAAAAATTTGAAGAAAAAAAAAGAGAAGCAAGTCCTGACATTTAAGAACCAAGAAATCTTTGACATTATCACTTTAAACAAGACTGAAATAATTACTCACTCATCAAAATAGTTTTTGCTTAAGTTCCTTTTGATCGATTAACTGATTAACTGTTGTAGTTCATCACTGTTGCGTAGCCTAACTTACTGTAATCGATAGTATTGCCAGATTTATGTGGTTTTACTGGTAGCATCTGCAACTTAACATTGTGTGAAACAAGGAGAACTTTTAACATCAAACTGTAACACATTTTAAAGAATTATATCCAGATATGATTCGATGTGGTATATTTTTTTTATACATTCAAACAGCTATCTGAGCTTAGCAGGACCAGCGTGTGCTGTGCAGCCCAGAAAGACTTCACTGACAAAGATCCCCCGCTCGAACCCACCTGCAGCTAATGGAGCAATTAAAATCACCACCCACCACCCGTTGACACAAATGGTTTGACACATATACCTGCTCCTCACACCCACAATGATAACAGCTGGAGAGAGTGGAAGTAATAAATAAATGATTATAATTGGCTCTCCCCATCCATAATTGATACCCTAAATTACCACTAGGAATGACGTTTTACAGTGATTATACAGCAAAGGTTACATAATGAATCATAAGTTGAAGGTCTTTAACACAAAATATAAAATGCTAAATCATAGTAAAAATAACCTCATTACACATAGGAACTATTCAAAGCTGGAGCGTAGTAGTGTGATGGTACAGAAGCGGATACCTTTGTATCTTTTACAAGATGGCAGCATAATTAACTGTGTGTGGGTGGGTGTGGGTGTCATTGTGTTGTCATTCAGTGTGATATCACTGATCAGCAGATGTGTGCCAAGGTTGTACTGGAGAAGAGATGTGCATAAATTTTCCATTTACTGTTGGTTGTTTCTTCTCGTGTGGATTTTGGTGTATTGGTGTGTATTTGTGCTGTGCGTGCTGCAAACATGTTTTCTATCCCGACGCACATAGCAGGTCATCCATGCGCTGTCTTCCATGCTGTTATCTCCTATCTCCTCCGTGAAGGCAGGAAACTCCTCTCTGCTGATAAGTAAATGGAGTGTGTTCTCCAGACTGAACATGCTCTCTTATCAACGGTGTTGTCAGGATGTAATCACAGCATACTTTCCCTTGAAGAAGAGGTTATGATTCTAGATTGGATTCTAGATTCAAGCTTTTAGATCGGTCAGTATAATATCCGCCTATGCAAGGGTTAGATACCTGGCTGCAACAAAGCATGTGATGCTTTGTGGTCTTGTTTTTCATTATATTGGTGCTTTAATAATGGATCCATACATGGTTCAATAGAATTATTTTGACGTTTCGACAATCCGTCAAAAGTTAATTGTTCCGTTGAAAAATGTTGAACATTCTCTGTTTACAGGTGCTGTAAATATGATGATCTGCTGTTTTTGAACGCGAAGTGCAGGACTTTAATAAAAACGAATGGAAATTACCTTAAGCTCTTGCCAAAGAAATCCACACATTACTGATTAAACTGATACCACCAGATACATCTTTATGTGCTTGGCTGTATTGCAGAGTTTTTAAGTCAGCGTCTGTTGCTACATTTTCAAACTGGCTCACTGATAACATTTTGCATTTTGATTTGTTTTCCAAAGCCGAAATTGCCATGAACCACGGCAACAGACTAGGCTATCGCCACGGGCTACAGTATACAGCAAATAGAAGTATGACTGCACTAGTGGCTTCCTAAGTGGCACATTGATAGTGTTTGTGTAATTATCTCACAAATGGTGAGAGTAGAAGAGGGAAATAGAAGGTCAGCATTGCAGGATTAAATAACTGCAAATGATAATAAATAGAAAATAAGTATCAAAAGATTAGCATATACTAAAAGATTCATGTATCTTCCTTTCTTTCTCTGCATATTCCTGCAGATCACAACTCTGATCAACCATAAAGACAAGCCAAAGAAGTCAGAGCGCACCCTGGCGGCCATCCACAGGGTGGGCCAGGCGGTTAACGTGGCTGTGGGGCGTTTTGTCGCTGTTGGGGAAGCCATTGCTACAGAGAACCAAGAGCTGAAGGATGAGATGGGTCAAGCCTGCTTCGAGGCACGCAGAGCAGGTACGCCTCTTTAGTTGCCTTGTGTTATATGCTCAACACTTGACACACTGAAATGTTGCACATCAACTCAACACTTTGTTGAGGGTTTTCTCTTTTAGACCAGATTGGGACAGCACTTATTTTGTGAGCACAGATTTATGCTGTGAGACTACAGTCCACGAATGTGCTTCTTCCTAAACACTTGCATGCCATGGATTCATTGTATATCTCCTTGTCAGAATTATGGTATAAGCACCAATTGGTTTGTTATAGAGTGGGTGTCACAGCATGTCAGCCAGTAAGACTTAGGTTTTTGTTTCCTCATCAGTGTTAATTTGCTAACACAGGCTGTGACACTCTAATAAAGCACCACGCTTCACCTTCAGGCTTCACAGTGTAATCAAATTTGAGCAAATTTCGATTTGTCCTTTTTACAGCCTGACTGTCAAATAACATTATACCAGAGGTCCTCCAGAGGCCTCTGAAGACATTGTATAAAATTATGTTTGAAGTAAAGGTGTTTTCCCTAAGGGTGCTGTGTAAAAAGTGGGGGATATGTCTATGCTGCAGTGAATGTATGGATATGTCATGATTGGAAATATCCCCTGGAAAGACCTGAAGGACAGTGGACTCTCAGAATCAAGCTGTTCCTTCTCATTGGCAGTAGCTGCAAGATGTTGTTTTGCAGCCTCACTTTGTGGAGGTATTCTGGGTATTTACAACGGGAGAGAACTCTGAGACTCTGCTGAAGATTTGATACAGCCTCTGACACTTGGATATCCCTGGAGGAGGTGTTGGAATTAGCTGTACGGATGGACATTTAGTGTAAGACCCAATAAATCTTGAATGTTTTTCTTGTCCTTTGCCACCTGCTCCCATTTCCCTTGTATCTAAATCTGTCTTTTCTTTTTTTTTTTTTTTTCTTAATACAAGTTGCATCTTAATCTCACAGTGGTGAGAAGACAACCTGTCATAGAGCCTTTTGGTTTTTTGAGCGGAATATAAATGATGTAAGTTCATGCTCTCTAAATCTTGACAAATGAGTTGACTTGAGAGAGTTTGCAGTGTCCCATAAAAACATACTTATGACTGATGATAACTTTTTTATTTATATTCACATTTCATGTATTTATGTATCACTTTTATCTGAATGACTTGAGTGAGCACAGTTGAGCAGATGAGCTCCATTTTGTAGATGAAAAAACATAGGTGTGTTATAATGAACGAAGCTGCATGCTGGAACAGCTAAGCATCATCCACACACTACAGGCAACTAGGACATAGAAGCAACTGTAAAGATAACAAGGGTGTTGGGTATGAAAGACATCTCCATAGTTACCTTAGCTGAATGACAATTATACGTGAGTCTTTAACATTGTTGATTCTCATGGAAGGAATAGACTAAACCAGGCTAGTGGCTCTGTGATCGTGGGCTCAGCAATGCTGACATTTGGTCGCTTGGGGTACCAGCCAGAGCTAAACCATCCCTGCAGTCCGCTGATTGGTGGACAGAATCGTCACTTCCCCCATGCCAGTTAGATCATCTTTTTCCTCATTGTGTGCAGCCTTTTCTCAAAGACAGCCTGTCTACTTTGTGTGATGAACCGCGATATGCTGACAAGAAAAAAACTGAAATGCTGGATGTCCACCATTGTTTCCTTTTTTGTTTTTACAGTTTTTTCTTTGAGATACACCGTATTGCGTTTCTGTGATGTCACATACTTAAATAGCTGGCATGGTCAGGCCACTCCACCTACCAGGTGATGGTACAGTCATCAATGGAAACGCAGGCCTGTAATTAGCCTACCATTTCCAAGTGTGCCATACCGACATATGTTGTTTTGGTGCTTTGAGCATCACAAGGGGTGAACCTTCTAGATTCATTATATTCAAGAGAAAGCAAACATCTGTACAACTGCTGTCTCCAAATCTCTAACTCACATCAAAACAATCTGCTTGGATTAATGGCCCTGTAATGGAAAGAGTATTTTTGATTTTTGGTTGAAGCCCATTGTCAACATAACAACTAGAATGGGAATTGCTCAGCAGGCACACGAAAAATGTTTCCCAGGTTCTGGGTTTCTTGGTTCCTGGTCGAACCAACCTAATGATTAATCTCAACTGTGCAGATGATACAAAGTCCTGAGAACATTGAATCTAAACCACAGGAGTTTTGATTGAACACCTTTAACCATTCACCTGAAAAGCCCTTCTCAGGTCTTTCAGATGAATGGTACATGTCTTTAGAAAAAACGGGGGCGACCTGAGGCAGTCAAGCCTCAGTACTGTGGCCTGTTCTACACCAAGGAAGAAGGTTTCAATGCCAAAAAAATTTTAATTTTGTCTCCTTACTTCAACCTCTCTTTCTTTTTCTTTTGCTCTCTCTGTGCACTCTTTTCACTTTGACCCTGTGTATTTTCTTAATAAAGTCTGGGGCTTAGTCTTTGCAGACATTGTGAATACCTTTTACAACACCAAGAAGTCAACAAGCTGTACTTTGCACAGATTTTTGGGCATAATCGCACATCATATCTGACTAAAAACATTGCAGACACTGGATAGAACAATTGCAGTGGTTTACAGGGCATACTTCCTTTTCAGTTTTAGTTTTATCACGGAAGGTGCATGAAAATAGGGAGAAATCCATCCTGCCAGATCAAATATTGCAATTCCTGCATGCTCCAAATTATCTTCCTGTGCTTACCTTCACTGTTGATGTTACACTACTTTTGTTTCTGAATTCATATCAATTTATTAGTTCAGAGTGCTGGATAGAATAATCACCTTAATACTATACCAACAAAGACGCAAACAAAAGAGAGAGACACAATAGTTTTGTTATACTTTTATCACAACCATCCTATAAAAACAGACATAATATGCGCGCAACATTTAAATGCAAAAGTCAAGGGCTGCCAAATGCATTTATTCAGTAGTAATCAGATCTATGCCTGCATGCATTTTAGATTTCCAAGATTTGTTATGAGAAGCGGATTCTATGATATGTGTTGCAAATATAAGCATCCTCGGAAATATATGTAGTCCATTTAATATTTCTTTAAAAGTTCAGGTCACCCAAAGTAGGTTTTTAAGTGATGATGATGTGCACAGATATCTGAGATCTCTGCCCGGCTCAGAGGCTGTCGCACAGATTTTAGAGATCGTTGTCTATTATCTGGGAACATCCAAGGGATCAGAATCAGGTTCCATCCATCCATCAATTTTCTACCGCTTACCCTGTTAGGCTCCAGCCCCCCCTACGACCCCTATCTCAGCATCTTCGGGCGAAGGCGGGGTCACCCTGGACAAGTCGCCAGTTCATCACAGACATATAGAGACAAACAACCATCCACACTCACATTCACACCTACGGGTAATTTAGAGCGACCAATTAACCTAACCCCCAGTCTGCATGTTTTTGGACTGTGGGAGGAAGCCGGAGTGCCTGGAGGGAACCCACACAGACACAGGGAGAACATGCAAACTGCACACAGAAAGTCCCTGACTCGGAATCGAACCCAGGACCTTCTTGCTGTGAGGCGACAGTGCTAACCACTGCACCACTGTGCCGCGGAATCAGGTTCAATCAGCAAAATTGAAGCTTATCAAATTGTTGTGTTTTGTTTACCTCAGCCTCCTATTCGGATCCGAATAATTTGATTTATCCATACTTTTCTAGTCTGTCCTTTTGACACACAGGTTCATAAAAATGTAGTCATCTATTTTTACCCATTATTTGACAATCACAATTAAAATACCAACCATACAAACCATGGGATTTCTCAATTAAACTAGAAAGCACTTGGACACTGTAGGCCACCAGTTCATGATGTTGGCATGCTTAGTGTGTGACATTTGATCCACAGAGCCTGCTATAAAACTAACCACAAAATTAGCTACAAAAAATTTTTGTTTGTCATTTTCTTCTTTATTTGGTTCTGACCTTTGACTGAGAAAGACCACAAAAATTAATCACCTGTAGCCAGTGGCAAATAATATGTGTTGGACCTGTTATTTCAATTAATTCAGGAGTTATGAACAAAAAATTTTTTTTGACGCTTCAGTTACCTTGACATTAACCGTGAAAGCCCCAAAGTTGATCATTTGTGGCCAGTGCTATCAAATACAAATGGCACCAGTTCAACCTCTTTATGTCAATTTTGTCTGAAATTATGGCCAAAAATCACCAAAATTTTTTACCTTTGAGTAACCATTATACCTTTGGCCACCAAACTCTAATCAGCTTTAGGATGGGCCAAGATACACCTTTTGATGAAAATGTTTTTAGAATCTATCTGAAACCCTTTGAGATGACCTGTTGACAAACCAAATAAATAAATAAACTAACTAATGCTGGCAAAAATATATCCTTCTTGGCGGAGGGAAAAAGCCCCAGCATCACTGATGGAAAGTTATGCAGCATGCATGCACTCCAATACGACTTCCTGTGAGCTGAAGTGGTCACAGATGTTCTGAGGCCTCTCGTCTCTAACTCCTCAATGCTATGCCAATAGTCAGATAGTCAAAGTCAGAGATGATGGACATGTGCTCTGTTGTGAGTCTTTTTTGGATAGATTTAGGTGCATCTGTAATGTACAGCTGGTCCACATGTGACTATTGACAGCTTTTTGTGCAAAACAATTAATTTAAAACATTAAAGAGACACTTTTCTCCTTTCTTCACTTTTCACACTTTTAATGAGTACACTGAATATCAAACATTAAAGTTGTGGTCGGTTAAGCCAAAACAACAAAATGAAAGAGGCTAAAAATCTCTCCAATGCTGTTAGAAAAAGCACAGTTGGGCTTACTGTGTTTTCATCCACTCAAACACAGAAACTGGTGGAATTTCAAGCCTAGTACTATTAGATTTAAGTGCTATATTTGAAACAAGACAGTCTAAATACTACTGTTCCGTGTTTTCAACATTTACTACAGGTCCATCCCCGCCCACATCCATTACATCAACCATGCTTTGTTGATTATTAGTGGGAAACCTCAAACAGGTGAGAGAGATAAAGAGCTGCAGGGCTTGTTAGAGGAATTGAACCGGTGACAACCAGTGAGAAGAACCAAGAATGTTTAAATCACTTGCGGGACTTTCTGCTTTTATTGAACCTGAAAAAAAAAAGTTATGGTTTTACAGGGAAATATACAATCAAAACGTATGTTCAGCCTGTATTTTCTGGTCTTTCTCAACTTTCCCTGTAGTTTTTTTTTTTTTTGTGTGTGTGTGTATACATAGTTGCCAACAGTTCCATGGTAAAATGTTTACATATTTCTGCAAACTCACTTCTTATCAGGCAAAACAAGGACCTCATTTAGCCTCTCTGAGAGCAGAGACAGAAACAATATCACACTAGATAAGAATTTAGACACAACACTGTGATAATAGGTTTATTTTGCGGGAACCAGCTTGTGTAGCAAAGCATTTAATCCTCACACAGTGCCGATTTGTAAAGACGGCTAAAACTCAGACAAAGAGTTCGCAGGTGGGAGGAGGAGAACAGACTGATGAGAAAGTGTGTTTGTGTTTGTTTGTGTGTGTGTGTGTGTGTGTGTGTGTGTGTGTGTGTGTGCGTGCGTGCGTTCGTGCACAAAGGTAAGGCCAAATAGAGTATGTGTGCGTTTCCCTCTGTGACTAATTTATTCCAGTTCTTACATCCCTCTTAAGAAAGTGCTTTCAGTTTTCTCCTGCACTTCTCATAACTTTGCACAACTGTTCCCTGATTAAAAAAGAAAACCTATTTGTCTCCTCTTCAAAAAAAGAAAATAAATTTAAAAAATGATTGAGTCATCTTCAGCGCTGGAAAAAGAAAGAATTTGGAATCTTTAAGTCTCCTTGAGAGAGGAAGAGAGAAGGGATAGTATGTGTAGGATTGACATTTCTCTAATACCTAGCTGTAGGGAGAGTTTAATCAGGCAGGCTTCAGCCTTGTGTGCAATAATGAATGAAATAAAGGCTGGCTGAAAGCACTAGTTTAATTAGATGCCACCCGTCATCAGAGCAGAAGAAAGATCCAATGAAGCAGGTCAATGAAGGCAATCTGAGTTGGATGTCTCTTTTACTCAGTCTCTCAATGTCATTGTCACGTTTGCGTTGCAGGCACCCGCCATGCCCAGCCACCCTGCAAATGAAACTCATTTCAGCTGCTTGTATTCACAATCTCATTCTTTCGGTCACTACTCAGAACTCTCCATTGTATAGAGCTGGTCCATCGTTCTAGGGCCATGTCGAAAACCGCTTTGTTGCTCTTGTATCCGAGGTTCAACCAATAGTCGGACTCTCCTCTCCAGCACCCAGAAGTACACCTTCCCAGGGAGGCTCAGGGGCTTCATCCCACTGCAGATGGAACACACCCTCTGGTCCCCCTTCTTAAAGAGGGAAACCACTACTCCATAGGCACTGTCTACGAAGTTCACAGCCTACAACATCCGGGGCCTTGAGGAACTTGGGGTGTCTCTCATCCCCCCCTGGGGCTCCGCTGCTGCAGAGTTGTTTAACAACCTCAGCGACCTCAACCCCACTGATGAGCCCACCTCCAAGTCCAAGGCTCTGCTTCCTCCACAGAATGCATGTTGGTAAAATTGAGATGTTCAAAGTATTCCTTCCACCGTCCGACTATACAGTCAGTTGCGGTCAGCAGATCCCCACCCGTACTATAGACAGTATGGATGGGCGGTACCATTTTCCCCTTCTGAGCTGCAGGATGGTTTGCTAGCATTTCTTTGGGGCTAGCTAAAAGTCTTTCCCCATGGCCTCACTGAACTCCTCTCACACAACGGTTCTTTGCATCCGCAACTGCCCAAGCCGTGCATCGCTTGGCCTGCCGGTAGCTATCAGCGGCATAACGAGTCCCACAAGCCAGCCATGCCCTGTAAGACTCCCTCTTCAGCTTGACGGCAACCTTTCTAGCGCAGCTCCAACCGGCCGCAATGGCAGCATAGAACATGGTTTATTCAGATTCCATGTCCCCCAACAATGCCGGGATGCAGTCAAAGCTCTGCTGAAGGGGAGATTTGAAGACCATTCAACAGGGTCCTCAGTCAGATGTTCCCGGCAAACCCTCACTATATGTTTGGCCCTGCCTGATCTATCCGAAATCCTCCC
Source organism: Mola mola (assembly GCA_001698575.1). Lineage (NCBI taxonomy): Eukaryota > Metazoa > Chordata > Actinopteri > Tetraodontiformes > Molidae > Mola > Mola mola. The sequence continues at coordinate 10,530,201 of KV751318.1, forward strand.
CCACTACCTGATCCAACTCACCACTAGATGGTGATCAATTGACAGCTCTGCTCCTTTATTCCCCTGAGTGTCCAGCTATTATGGCCACAGATCAGATGATACCACTACAAAGTCTATCATTGAATTTTGATCTAGAGTGTCTTGGTGCCAGGTGCACTTACGGACACCCTTAAAGCTGAAAATCCTGTTAGTTATGGACAAACTGAGGCTAGCATAGAAGTCCAAAAACTGAACACTGCTCAGGCTCAGATTTGGCAGACTGCCCCCCCCGATAACTCCCTTCCAGGTATCGCTGTCATTGTCCCACGAGAGCATTGAAGTCCCTCAGTCGAACAGTTGAGACCCCAGTAGGGGTGCCTACAGTCACCTATCCCAGGGACTCCAAAAATGGTGGTTACTCTGAACTACTATTTGGCCCATAACCACAAACCATCATCAGGACCCATTCCCAAACCCAAAGGAACAGGGCAACAACCCTTTCTTCCACCAGGGTAAACTCCAACACATTGGTTTAGAACCGGGAAACTATTAGTAAGCCCACACTTGCTCTCCACCTCTCACCCTGAACAACTCCAGCAAAGAAAAGAGTTCAACCCCTTTCAAGGAGATTGGTTCCAAAACCCAGGCTGTGCGTTGAAGTGAGCCCGACTATATCTAGCAGGTATCTCACAACCTCCCGCACAAGCTAAGGTTCCTTCCCCACCAGAGAATTAATGTTCCATGTTCCTACAGCCAGCTTCAGCAAACGGGAAATCATCATACCATCCGATCAACATAGCACCGGACCCCTATGGCTCCACACGCAGTAGATCCGGCCACCAGGTGCTCACCTTTGGACCCATTCCCCAGGCCTGGCCAGGCAGTAAAAAAAAATATCAGATCATATCAGATATTGGATGATACGCAAACGGTTTTTCATAATGATCACTCAAATGAGGTTAGCAAATACGTTCAACACAGACATGCAACAGAGGCATAATATTTTCACTGACTGACAATTTTACTTACTTAAATGACAGCTGTGCACTGAAACAGTAACCTTTGCTAGAAATTTAATATAAATCACCACATCTATTTCTGCACTGCGTCCTGTAAAAACATTTTTTTTAATGTTGGCAGATATTGATAACATATATGTCGATACAGATTTATCTGTGATAGGCCAATATCGGCCAGACTGATATATTGGTCGGGCTCTTATTTAAATGATTCAGGAACAAGTCGTCAGCTACCTTTACAACTCTGTGAGGCTGTACCATAGACAGCATATAAAGACAAGAGAGCTCCCCAAAAGTAAAGCCCAAGCATCTTGATTACCCTGTGGTGGCTGGCTCCAGTATACGCCCTAAGTACTCCTCAAATAAATTTTATCCTAAGAATGTTTCTGTATTTTTAGGTAGTTCAAGTGTTAATTTTTTGGATCAGTAAGGCTTTAATTATTTATTTGACGCTATAAAAACGGTGTAATGTTTGTCAGCTCGGGCGGGAACTCAATACTGCAGCTCCACTTCCCAGGCGCTACTCTAGGATGCATCCTCCCATCTTTATTTCTGTCAGTGGGCTGTACTAAGCCTAAATGTTAACCTGTTGCGGTATATTAGGAATAATGTTTGCTATTTTATCATACATTTTTTCAAAACAAAGTGTTACTGAGGTTGACGTGGGATTTTGTGAAGGTATTTGGTCACAAATTAAATTATCAGATAAGTGAAAATGTTGAACTGATAGTGGTGCAAAAAAATGGAATCTCAATGAAAGTTAATTCAGTGCATCCTTGCGGGAAGTGGCTGCCTGTACAAATTTTAATGCAAATTTCCCAACGGTAGACAGACATTGCCCTCCATTGAGTCATGCAACCTCTGCTGCCTGGAAGCACTGTATAAACATATGATGAGTTGCCCATAAGTTTTCACTTATGAATGAAAAATTTATCATAAAGAAAAAGACATGTTATATATACATAATTTCACAAGGAACAGTAGAAACAAAGGTTGTGACAACACACTGTATGATTACTCTTGCATTCATCCCTCACTTCAGTTTATACCAGCAGTATTTTGGCATTCAGAAGGGGACCGTTGGCTCTTTCTGCTTTCCACCCTGCTTGTGTCATGGGGGGTTGAGCAGCACTCTTTGTGAGCCAGGGCAAGATGTTTTGACTAGTTTTGTGGAGCTGGCAGGGAAAAGCAGCCTGTCTGATGCAATTGGCTCGTCAGTGCTCTCTCTTTTAAGACCAGCCAAGCCAAGCTGCATAACCCAATGGAGACCTAGCTATCTCCCTTTCCCCCTCTTTTCTCTGAGCCTTTTCTCCCACTCCCTCTTGTTCTTTACTCTTTTGATAGGTATTATTGTTGATTTATATTCAGGCTAAAGCTCTGTAGGCTTTTCCTTTTGAGGCTGGTATAAGCAGGACAGAAAAGGATTAAAAAGGAAACTTGGACTCCCAACAACAATTTTTGCCTTTGCATATTCTGTGTACATGTGAATTAGCTCTGGTATTTTTGCCAATTGTTTTTGAGGGCCTTATTTGTCTACCCTGAAAAATAGCTTATATAATCAAGAAAGCATGCCAGAAGTGTTTGGGTCAGTTTGGCATAGCTGTTGTAGCACTGTGCTGAATATAGTCCTGTTGTGTTTCATCCTGTCCAGGACGATATGTTCTCCCTGAGGTGGTGAGTGGCAGATTGGAAGAACATTGTGCCACAGTGTTGCCTGAACTAACTTAGAGGGTACTGGAATTTCTCAGCTGACCATCCATCTTTCATTTTCTTCCTTTTTATTTCGGTCAAGGTCTCAATAGCAGCAGGCAAAGCAAAGTAGCCTATAGGTCTTTGTGGCCACTCACACACTCCAGCTCCTTCTAGGGAATCCCTGGGTGCTCCCAGGCCAGATGGGACCTGGAAACCCTTCCAGCATGTTCTGGATCTCTCTCACCCTTAATTCTATCTCTTTCCATTGGTTCTCCAAATTTAGTTTTCCCTCTTTTCATTTCTTATAAGGATTATATTTTTTTATGAGAATTGAAAGAATTTTCAATTTATTTCAATATTACGATTTCTTGTTACCTTTTTTACACCATATACAGTATAATACAGTACTACACACCAACATACTGCAGTGTTTCAAGAGTTATTCCATCTGATGATAGATCATTTCAAGGTTAATAACATAGATACATATACAACAGCCTAAGAAAAGATGAAAAGAATGGAGAAAGAGATGGAGAAAATGTTACTGATAAACTCCAATCATTGGAGCCCTATATATCAATATTAGAGCTCGATCAGCCACAACATTAAAACTTCCTACCTAACAATGTATTGGCCCTGTCATGCTACCAAAACAGCTTTGAGCTGTTTGGACATGAACAGGGGACCTCTTTGGTACCTGACCCTGGGACATTGGAAGTGAATCCTTTGGGCTCCTGTCATGTGGGGTAGTGGATGGGGCCTCTGTTGTTTTGCATCACATGATCAAGGGCTGGTCGATATGACAATGTATACGAGACATGAGACGAGACAAAAATGTCTTAATGTATTTTCTTTTATCGTTTGTATTGCCACTCTTGCAAGGCCATGGCTGCAACCTGACTTACAGCAGCTTTTTATGTCATTCAGTTCCCATTTTACATTCTCTACATGCAGTCTTGAGCCACAGCAAGCAGACATGTAGGAGTGAGACATTTAAAATCCCCCACAATAATCTGAGAACAGGACCATATGAAGGTGAACTTGTACCTAATAGAGGGGCTACGTCTGTTGATTGGCCATACTTCAGATATGAAAAGTCTGATGCTGACCAGAAAAGAGAACTTTGAAAACTATCCCGCAGACTGGAGAGGGCAGTTTGGGAAGGGGTTGATGATAAAACCTGTTTCCTGCCTCTAAGTTGTGCTCTTGAAAAAATGAACTGACCTCTACAGGCATATCACTATTCATATTTCTATCTCAATAATTGCTGAATATTCTATTTCTACTTTCTTCTCCTATGTCTTGGCAGGTGATGCCATAGCACAGCTAACAGATGTGGGATCAGCCTTGCCTTCTCAGTCCGATGGACGCGCCACAGTGTTCAGTGATAGGACCGGGATGGTGAAGGCTGCACGCTTGCTCCTCTCCTCCGTCACTAAAGTCCTGGTTTTAGCAGACCGCATTGTCATTAAGCAGATAATCACATCACGCAACAAGGTGAGTCATGCAGATTTAAGGTGGCACAAACTTTAAGGATACACGTAGACAGACACACACAGACACACATTCAAACAAAGATAATGTCATGAGTCCTTTATTTCCTAATAGATAAGCACTGGCTCTCTGAAGGAGTACTCAAGAGGTAATTGAGGGGAAGCAGCATATTTAGCAGTCACATAAGAAAAGAGAGCAACAGTGTCTCCATTGTACCTGGCTATGCTCTTAGTGCGATAGCTGTAGATGGAGACAAGAATGGAAACAGGGGGCCTAATCATGGCTGGTTAGCTTCATTTGGACAGAGAGTTGACAGCCCCCTGTTCTCCATTACTGGCAAACACAATTACATCTCTTCCTCCTCTTTGTCTGCCGTGGATAAAAGCTGCTATGTTAGTGCTGCATACCCTCTACTGAATTAGCGGGCACATAGACTACTTGTAACTAAAGTACAGGTTCGGAACTACTGGTTACTGCCTTTATTCTAGGAGATTATTCATATAAGTGCATCACCTTGAGCCATTATTACCGCAGAAGGGAGTGCTGTAGTAACAGAAATAGAAAAATATTCTTAGTTGTGATTGTACAGTAAGGACTCACTCCCTCTTGGGATGTAAATATAGTATATTATATACCACATGTTAAAATGTGGCCATTTACCATAATACCCCCATCTTTTCTCGCATCTCAGGTCCTGGTTACACTTGACCATCTGGAAAGAGTCAGCACCTTCCAGGAATTTGTACAGATTTTCAGCCAGTTTGGCAATGAGATGGTGGAGTTTGCCCACCTCACCGGGGACAGACAGAACGTGAGTAGCGTGTGGAGTTTTAAGGTTATCAAAATCATCTTAGAGCAATGTATCTTTCAGTCATTAAGTGAAATGTTAATGTGTCTTAAATTTTCAAAAAAAAACAAAAAATAAATATATAGTGATGTTTATGAATATGCAGTAATTTGTGTATTCATTTCTGCAACACCAGGCGCATTTTTTTTTTTTTTTATTCATGTAGATCTAATCTTTTAATAAGCAGTGATTTTCCAAATGTAGTATTCTGGATGTGCAATCATGTGATGGAATTAGACTGTGAAACCTGCAGTATTTACACTATGAATGGGTAGGCAAACTCAGAAGAAATCAATAATTTAAGTCTCCTAAGTTTCCTAATTTCTGTCCGTGTCTATTCATTTTTATAATCATGTAAGAATTGCGCAGGCCAGCTATGACTGACACTCAAAAACACCGTTTACATCACAATCACTGTTTATATGAGCCGACCTATGCTTTGAAACGCAATCTCTTCTTGCAAATTTGCAAAACAAAACTTTTAGCACCAAGCTCGAGAAAAACAGTCCATTTCTGAGTTTTGTTTTTTTTTTTTTTTTTTTTTGACTTTGTTTTTTCTTTGATGTATACATTCAGTCTCTGCAACTAATACGCTTTGCCTGGAGAAGCTGATGAAAAGTGCAACGACTGTGATATCTAGACAGGGAGAGAGGATCGACTAGCACTCTTTCTGAATTTCCCCAGGGCTCACATTTAGATACACGCATGGTGTCTCTTTCAAATGCTCCTCCTCATTGCTCTCTCCTCATTTGCCAGCCTGTTTTGTCGTATTCTTTCCCACATGTGTGCTGTCATTCACACCCACACATGCACAAGCCCTTTAGAAAATCCACCATCTTCAATCTATTGAAGCCAGGCATGCACTGAAACATGTATAATGACAGATAATCACATCTTCTTTGTAATCTACGGTGAAGTGACGGAAGAGGAGTTAATTCAGCTGTATCTGCCTTATTCTAACTATATCTGTTTGGGAACAGCAGTTCATGCACACTGCATCCTCTCTCCTCTTAGGCACACGTGTCGCATCTACTCATTGTATTAGATGACGATTAACTTAGGAAGTTCCGTGTGTGTGTGTGTGTGTGTGTGTATGTGAACTTGGAAAAGAATCTGTTCCAGTTGTGTGTCTCTTTAAATCGGCATGGAAGAGATTTTCTTCATACAGTTTTGCTTCTTGTCCTTTGCAAATCCCAAGAGTTCTTAGAAGCAACTGAAATAAAGCTACCATTCACCAGGCTGTGTGTGTGTGTGTGTGCTGTAGGACTTGAAAGATGAGAAGAAGAAAGCCCGAATGGCAGCAGCGCGAGCAGTGCTGGAGAAATGCACCATGATGCTCCTCACAGCTTCCAAGGTAAACAGATGGGCAGCTTAAAGATTTCTCAAATGCTAGAATTTAAAGTGACATAATCAAAAAAAAAAACAAAAACTGTAAATAATCATGGCTGATATTTATAAAGGACAGAAGATCAAAAGAGTAGAAGTGGATGTGAGCTTTAACATTTCACATGGAATTCCTTTTAAAGACTTGCCTGAGGCACCCAGATTGCGAGTCGGCAAGGATCAACAAAGATGCCGTGTTCCACCGAATGCGCTGTGCCCTGGAGCAGGTCATCGAGATAGTCACAGAGCAACGGAGCTGCGGGGAGAACAAGATCCTACCTGCCAGCATCTACGACGGCATCAAGGACTTCAAGGTAGTATCAGAAATTAGGCTTAGCGAATGTGACGATACAAATCACGGGGAAGGCTTAAGGCTAGTGATGCTCATCTAACAGATGTTGGCCCAGGAAGTTACGCAACAACCCTCCTGTGGGTTTAAGCTGAGTTAGATGAGTGGTTTGAGTTTTAGCTGTATAAAGAAATCACTGCAGAAAAGCCTTTTCAAAAAGAACTTGTCAATTAAATAGTGTATTTAGGTGTAGCTATGTTAATAGGACTGACCGATGCAAAACTCTTTCAAATCATGATCCTCGAATTTAACTGACAGAGGGGCAGAAAAATATTAAAAAAAACTTTCCAAAAAAATCTTTAAAGGGTCATCTTCACTGAGAAAAAAGAAAGTATTTAATGAAAGGACCTGGAGATGCTTAATGCTTTCAGTGAATGGCTTCATAGCTGTCAATGGCATAGTTCATTTAAAAGCTTATGTGAACCTTTCATATTATGGCACAAAGACCATTACTTCCTCTAAAAACAGCTCTCTTTTGAAAGAAAAAAGGAGGATAAAGGATGAAACGGGAACAAGCATTACCTTTATTGTCAGTGTGCTTGAAATGCTGTTTGCATATTTCATTATACATCTTTGTTGTCCCAAGGTGACTCTAAAGCTAATAACATATCCCATGTTATTTAATGATGATTGGGTTGTGCACAATAATGATGATGAGATAGTGCTTATTGTTGTTCTCATAGGGTATTAGTTTGTAGAACTTTACCTATCTCAAACACTTGCCTGCAGGCCAGCGTGGAATGCCTGCGGGAGAACCTGTACTCGTTGTCACCCCAGAGCGTGGGCAGCCAGCTGGAGGTGTTGGTGGAGCGGACAGAGGACTTCACTGATTCGGCCTACACCAGCCACGAGCAGCGGCAGGCCATCCTAGGTCTGTGCCAGCTGACGCGCCAGGACGCTCAGCAGCTGGTGCATGCCTGGGTTGAAGCGGTATGTTGGCACGAGCAGGCGTGCTTGCACAGATGCACATATGCCCAAAGGAATATTTATAAAGAGACAAGTGCTACTATACGAATAAGACTTATAAGTACCTCATCTGTAAGACACTAGTAAAATATAAGCATGGTAATAACATGCAGAACAGAGTTATTCAGGCAACAGGAAGAGACGTCGGTGGGGTTGTGAGCTGAAAAGGTTATGAACAAAGCTCAATAGTGCAAGTTTGTCGTATGCGGGCTCAAGCACTTTAAGACTGCCTTCCTGGCTCACACAGCCAGTGCCTCTGTCTACTCTCTTTCTTTTCTTGCATGCCTCCTGGAACATTGGAGCACAATAACCTTGTTGAGCACAGAGCGACATCATGTAGTATTTTGCCATGCTACCATTCACTTGAGTCTCCTTGGCCTTCAGAATTCATAAACTTGTGAAAGTCATTATGCTGCCGTTTCTTTTTTTCTTCAACTTTCTTCGTGTACTCAGAGTACACGGAGAGACTGCCGACACATAATTGTACAGTAGCGCCTCATCTAGCCTTTGGAGTTGAAGGTCATGTTGAGAATTGAAAAGAGCAGATCACTGCCGTGTCTGGAAATTGCAGAGATTGTGTCTGAATTTGCCAATATTCCTTAGTGTTCTGTCCAGTCCAATTTGTTGTTTTGGTTCTTATTGTGGTAAGTTTAATAGATAAATAATTATGTAAGTATGAATTTAATATTTTCTTTGCACAATATTCAATTGAAATAAAATGTTGAAATCCTTTTGTGAGGAACTGGTTTACAGTGTTTACTCCATCTTCAGCCAATGAAAGCTTTATTCATATTCAAACTATGATAGTTTACAAATTAGGATTGGAAAGTTGTGCTGTTAAACCCTA
>KV751318.1:10544549-10555886 GCA_001698575.1 Mola mola
ACCAAAGACAGAGAGAGAGCTGGCAGGTCAATAGGTCACTGTAGTAAATGACAGCATGTCTTCTTTGACTACATTCTTGCAGAAGTTGCAGGGCGCAACTAGGACTTATGTATAAGTTGGAAATATAGCGGCACATCACACGCGCCAGGTGATAACAAAAAAGGTTGCGCCGAGCAGTGCATCCTGTTGAATTGGGCTCGCTGTCAATGATTGTACAGTCACTTGTGGAATCAGGGCCCAAAACGTCAACAGAGTTTTATTCCATTTGTGCCAAGCGGGGGCGATAAGAGGAGATAGAAGAAAGAAATGGAAAGCCATACTGATGAGAAGAGCAGAGATAGAAATATCACAGTATTTCCCCAGTGTGCTTTTTTGTTTTGTTTTTGTTTTTGAATGGCTTCCTGTAGGTTCTGTCTGAAGAGGGGCTCCAGCTGTGCTCGTCCCTCTGCACCTTTTCCACTCAGGTACGTAATGAATAATCTCTCTCACATTAACACACTAAAACAGAAATACAATGGGTATAGTAGAATATTACAATCAACAGGTCGTGAAAATCAAATTTTTATACACTGTATGTGCTTGCCTTTCTGGTGGTGTCTGACTATGGTAGTAGGTGATACGAAGCTCTGTAGAAGCAAGTAAAATACATTCAAAAAGTCGGGGAAACTGGTTCTTTTCTTTTGCATAGGATGAGCTTCCAACCCATCTAGTAGATGGGTATAGGATCCTGTAGATACACACCCATGGTGCCCATTTTGGCACGCCACGGTGCCAGGGACGCCTTATAAATCACACAGCGAGAGCAGGAAATTAAGGCTGTCACACACTTTCACCACACTCTTTTATCTTCAGAGTTGAGATCCAGAAAACAAAAGTAGTCCTGGTGCCTTCCTTCCCCTCGCCCTCCACCAACCTTTGCCTCCAAGTTTAATTAAAAGGCTCTTTCTGACAGCCTTTAATGACCGCCATTTGTCACTGTAGGTGCGCGCGTGTTACACATGCATGCGAGGGCGGAGGAGTTGTCAGCGGCCGTCCATTCATAATCGGGTGGCCAAGCTCTTCAGCGGGCCTCACGCTTTCTCATTAATTACATCAAACAAACTGGTGCTAATGAAGTCCCCCTGTCTCGCCCTGCACTCTCGCTGTCCCTTAGCACCACACACACCTGTGTTGTCCTCGTTTAAATGACAACACTGTTTAAGCAAATGAGTTTGAGCATTTTTAATTGAGGCTTTGTGTGCTTTTTGTCAGCCCGCTCTGAGCGACACAGCTTGTGTTTTTAGGTCGTCGGTGTCATGCAACCGAAGTAGGTTGACGGCCCCCGTGCCTGAGACCAAGGGATTAACTCGGCTGTATGACAGATTTAAGGGGTAGATCACGACCTGGCTGTTGCTGATGGATTACGTCAAACAACGCTAAATCTGAATTTATTTCACCCTCCTTTACGCTTTTCAGTATTTGTGTTTGACTTGGAGCATTGTAAATCCAGTCGGATAAATCTATCAGTGTCTGTACATATTAACCACGTCTGCCTGGATCAGGTTGTCATAACCCATCTCTGCTGTCCTGAAAGGCATCACTCCCTCTCTCTCTCTCTCTCTCTGTTCCAGCTGGTTGATGAGGAAAAGTCTCTGGTGGTGACAGAGATGGAGAAACTGGTGGCGCTCTGCCAACAGCTGCAGATGGGGGCCAAGACTCCCGTGCAAGGCAAGAGTGCCACCTTCCAGAAGGTACATGTACTACGCTTGTGTGTCTTTTTGATGGCTTGAGTGTGAGATGTGTACACAAAAATGAATGGGTGATTTACTGAACAAATTTTTCCTTTAAGTGAAAATTAGTCTTGACAGAGTCAAACAGAATTATCTGTAAGGGATCTCCGAGTGACACCATGATCAAGCACAGGTTCCTAGATTAATGCATGTCTGTGAGGAGCTGATCTTGAGCAGGGATGGGCTGCCTTAGATGGCCTTGTAATAAAGGAAAAGGTTGGCATCAAAAGGACAGGAGGAAGAATGATGTGACCTTTGTTAATCAACGTCTTTTTTATATTTATCAGTCATCACTAATAGGAGAGCATGTGTCCGTCATGGGCTGGTGCATTAGGGCGGTGGTTCCCCTATATTGGGTCTAGGCATGCCTGTGGGAGGGGGTGCCAAAGATCATAGGGAAGTTGTCAAGCTCTACCAATAATTAATACATTATAGATTAGAGATTTTATCAGAAATACCAAAGGTCCGATGTGTTGGAACCAGTGTGAGAGCCTCCGTATACCTTTGCAGGCTGGTTCATCCATCCTGAGCTCTGTGGAAAAGAGAAATGCTCATTCTAACAGAATGAAAACAAATTCTTAGTCTCAGTTGATTATGCACAAATGAACACCTCCTACATGTTGAATTAATGTGCTAATCCCTATTTAGATAATGATATGCTATGTGGCTGGTTGCTAAATTGACGTGTTTCTGTCTTCTTATGCAACATTGAGTATCAATGCTGCCCATCTTAAACTATTTACTTTATTTCCTCATGTGTAGGTGGAGATGTGCATTCAGACAACCAGAGGTATCTTGACTGTGGTCCTTTCCCTCCTCCCGTTCTGTAACAAGCTCAACAGAAAGGTGAAAGTCCCTGAACGTGACTCATGATGAGAAGGCTATCAAACTAAACAAGCTCGGCAAAATTTATGTCGCCAAAAAATGTATGACTTTTTGGACGACATAATGGCAGTGCAAATAAGCTGTGACCACTTTACAAACTTAGCATGCGGTTGCCTGTTTACATATCTTGTATGTGTATTGCAAAATTAGCATTCACTTTTCCAGTTTCTGGGCCACAAATGTTTTCGCAGTAATTCCTCCCCCACTGTCCTGAGCACGATATCTGACACTGTAGCCATTTAATGCTCTACACCATTCACCACATAGTTGCTAATTGGCTTGTCTGCTGTTTTGTGATAAGAAAGTAGTGATCAGCCAGTGAATTATTAGAGCCAAACGATAAAGTTGTGGATGGGAAAACAAAATGAGCTGAAAGTGGCCAGCTCTATTAAGTCTCAGATTTGTACGATAATTGACGGTTTGTCACTCCAAGCAATCCCTTTTTATTATGCAATTAGTCACATGAAAATATTCATTACTGCAGCTTTAAGTGTTTATTTCAGCAGAAAAAATAAGAGTGTTGTTACATCATAGTTTAATTCTTTACACCTGTACAACAGCAGAAAACCAGACCACAAAACATGTGAGAGCTCAGTATCTTCGGAAGAAAACAAGCTTTTATTTTTCAAGCTTTGTCTTTTTATTCATTCGTTTCCTTTCCATGCTGTGTCCATTTGCAGTACAAGTCAGAGAGGAGTAGCCTGGGCTCTCCGCATGACTGGAGAGAGAGGCAGGACGCATCCACACCAGTTAAAGAGGAGGGGGCTCTCAACGGCAAAAACAGCAACGGCTTCGGTGTCAAATCCTTGGAGGAGCACATGGCCAGCCTCAACCTTCTGGAGAGCAAATGAGCCAGGGAGTAATCACCTCCTGTATCCCCTATTGTCCCTCAGAGCTGCACATAACCAACCTCACCTTTCCTGGAGGACGTGTAATGCAGGAATTACTTAAATCCCCCTCATCCTCATGCATCCACCAGGGTTGGCTAGAGCAATGGATTAAAGATTGTTGTCAGTTTGCATTTGCTTTCTGAATGATGATTTGTTAAGGTTTACAGAGGAAAGAGCAGATTCAAGCTTTCAGGTGCAGTTTTACCCCAGGGTGACCCATTACCTGAAGCACCAGTTCCAACCTCAGTCCACAAGATGGAGCCAATCAGTCAACACCACGATTTAGCCATTTGCAGTGAGCATCACTGAAGAGCAAGACGGGCCTGACACAAACCTGATCTTAGCCACTTTCAATACTTCTGTGGATACTGAGCTGATAAATTGGCCAGAAATCAGGAGAAAACTGTTCTTGATGCCCAGCTCAGCCATACATCTGTCTTCACTCTGTGCCTGTTCAACAACCCTGTTTGCTTTGTGGTGTTATCGCTAAACTGCAAGAAAAAATCAGTGAAGTGGCTGAAGAACCACCATGCATGATGTCATCATCACCAAACCCTTGTGTTTATGGTCAATGCCTCCATAGGTTTGTATTGTTAACACGTGTTCTGTAATATTGTCGTAACCATAGTGGTACATTCTGTCCTTAATCACTCGCGTTGCACTTAGAATCTCATTTGGGTATAAAGATATAGATACAAGTGTTTTAACAGTCAACCACACCATATAATTGTCTAATATCCATAGAATGTTTCCTGTGTGCCATGTTAGTAAAAAATGCAAAAAGAAAATCACAATTTAATGCCAAATATGATTGTCTGGGATCTTAAGCTTGCTACTCATATGAAAAATATAAAGCTTTTACTTTGGCCTGGTTTCTCAAAAAAGTCAGAAAATAAAGTTACAAGTCATGACCAGGAGGCTTTTGGGATATCAGGACCTTACTTTATACTGTCCCAAGTTGTATTAAATCATCTTTCCTCACAGGAAATGAATATCTGATCGGGCAAGTTTAAAATGGAGCCTTGAAGTGTACTCATCATGAAGACTATCATTGTGATGCTTCCTAGTAGGCCACTATGTACTGAATGATTGCATATATATACCTTATATATGCATAGTATATAATATGGTACTTGAAGCATATATATAAAGATATTTATATATACACATATATAGTATATATAGTAAGAATCATATGGTAATATCTTTTGGTACTAAGTGAGGATGTGATAAGCATTAGGCTTTGTAAAGTGTGAGAATAGCTAAGGATGCTGGGTATTGTAGTGGCACACGTGAAGAAATCAGATCTAGTTTTGGACCATTTATTCTTTTGACAAATGAATGGTTAATAAAAGTGACGCAAAATAAACAGTATTTTTCTTAAATCCCTGTTGGATGTGTTTATTTACATTTTTGAAAAAAATAAATTGATTAGTTGAGGATATTCAACAACAAACAAACCTTAAGCAATTGGTCAATATACTTCCAAATAAATTAAAAACTTTAAATGCTTCTGGAACGTTCCTCAATCTCTTAAATGATGAAAGCAACGTGTAAGAGGCACGGCGCAGTTTCTTCGAAGTGATGGAAAAAGTAAATGACGCTTTCCAGGAAAATGTCTTCAGTTGCATCCAGCCTGGTGGGAGTGGCAGAAGAAAAGCTCTTCCATAACAGTTGTGACAGAGATGTGGATCCTGCGTCAAGAGGGCTGCGGTTGTGCAACAGCACGTTTGGAGAGAACTTTTTCGAACTCCTCTCTGCTCAGAAGATTCTCTGTTATGCTCTTGGTCTCCTCAAACTTTGGCAGGATGACAGCAATGTATCCCTCAGTGGATGGCTGCTCAGATGTCACAGACAGCACGTTTGGAGAGAACTTTTTCGAACTCCTCTCTGCTCAGAAGATTCTCTGTTATGCTCTTGGTCTCCTCAAACTTTGGCAGGATGACAGCAATGTATCCCTCAGTGGATGGCTGCTCAGATGTCACAGACAAAGCGCCGTTAAAACACTTCAAACCTGATTTTTTTTTTTATAATTTGGCTGAGTGTGACAGTGAAACTTTCTTCATGACAAACAGACTACATGGCAAGTTTTTTAACATTCATGAAAATTTATGGACACACACTATATAGGATGAATGCAAAGTATGCAAATATTCAACTGTGAATATATTAGTATGTGTACAAATGTGAATTATAAGTGCATAATTAAAGTCCATCATATACATGTCATCCATATATGTACATAATTGCATCAAAGTGGAAAAATATATATATTCACCTTTTCCAGCAAGAGAGAAGGTGTTTCTAAAATACACTCATTGACTTCAAGAAGACGCCCCCGGATGCAGCTTGAAACAGGATAATTTTCTATGATTAATCATGTCGGAAAGAATCCTGAAAAAAAAAAGGCTAGTCTCTTACCTGTAGATTGTGTATTCAGTTTCATCTGTGCATGTTATCCTACACAGAGGTGCAAAATCAGTAAGGAACTGGCCTCCCTATGACGATAAAGGAAAAAAAAAAAACGACATTTAAAGACAAGCTTACCTATTTAAAGTATCTGAAAATGCACAAAGAATGAAAGTTATCTGAACATTTCTGAATTTACCCGCTTGGATTTCCCAGACACTTTATTGTTCAGCCGACTGCAGCCGTTGCTGATCTGGTAATTTATGCTTTTGATTGTTCGATCATTCTGAAGGATTGGGTGAGTTTCTGCCAACGTGACCACACATATTCTGCAAACACAAATGTTTCCTTAAAATGAACATGAAGAGTTAAGTATATCAGACAAAATACTACAGCATCTCAAGGCATTAGAATATTGAGATTTTTCATCAGTTATTCAAGAAAATTAACATTTTATATTCTAGACTCATTACATATAAAATTAAATGTGTCCAGCTTTTCACTATTTCAATATTGATAATTATGGCCTACAAGAAAAAAAGTCTGAAAATATTACAATATTTTACTGTCACCAAATGTTCCATTACCATGGAAAAAATTAACTTTTTTGCAATAGTCTAATATTTGAGAGCGACTCTGAATCACATACTGTATGTTGAGTGTGGATTAATTCAAGTTAAAAGCATAGTCACACAAAACATTAAGATAACTCTAAAGTGCACATACAATAAACAAACATACGGATCTTCAGGTGGAAACAAAATGTAGACCAGAAAAAGTACAAATCTTTGCACACTACAATGTACAACCAGCTATTCTATAATGTATCACCTTCCTTGTTAAAGCTTATAAATTTTGAAGCAATGTTTTGTAGTGTTGTTTTATTATTAGTTTGTATTTAATATTTATAGAAAGCCAATTCATTATTGTAGTTCAGCCCCAGGCAATGTCGAAAAAACCCCACATAAAGTAGTCTCAAACAATCCCAGGACAGTGCAGAACATGTTTTTGTGGAATAATGACCACTCCGTGCATTGATCACCATCAATAATTACTGAGTTATTTAATTTGTAATTACTACCATCTGGTGTTGGGTCCACTCTTACCTGTTCGAGTGCTGCAGGATGCAGTGGTCCTCACACGGTTTCCCCTTCATATCTTAACAAAGCAAACACAATTATTTCAACAAGTTAAGCGGAACTTAAATTCTATTATCAGAGAATAATGTCCTCTCTCTCAAGTTTCACTACCGTTAGCCGCAGTAGCCACCACGCAGCTAATATGTCAGACATACGAGTGCGATATTATTTACCGGCTCTGTACCATCGTGTGTAGTACCGGTCCACAACTGACGGGGCCTTTGCTTCTGTGTCTTTCTGCTCCTCACAGTCCATCAAAAGTATTCACAGAATAAACTGTTAGATAAACACTATCTCTCCACACTAACGAACTATAGACGCGTTCTTCGACGGGCAAATAATAATGTAACACAGGGCGGTCCGTCCCTCAAACCAATCCGAAGATTGAACAGCAAGAGGGTTCCGGGGAGTGTTCCTCTGCTTTCTGGAAAATAAACCAGTTAAAAATAAATTAATAATAAAAATTCAGAATAATTCTTCAAGATTAGTTTAAAAGTTACGCAAGTGCATCGCAGTCGCTTAAAGAAAATGGCTCTGTTTTTATTTATTTACTTTATTCATTTTATTTAATCTATTATTTTTTTAATCTCAGAAATTCAGAAAAGCAGAAGCGTGTTTTTCTGAACTTCTGACTGTATATTTCATAAATTCAGAAAAAAACAAATTTGATTTCGCTGGAGCAAACATGTCAAGGCGCGTGTTTAGTTAAATCCAATTTAATTTGGGCTTGTGTTTGAGACATTGGGAGAGTCTACTGGGAGAAGCTCCAGTGTAGGTGATGTGCTCAGGTGGTCAGATCAGCTCGGGATAGCTGATTTTCTGAATTTCTGAGATTTAAAAAAAAAAAAAAAAAAGGTAGAAATTGAGAAAAACTGAGCCAAATATTTTTTTTCTCAAGTGAATGCAATACGCTTCCGTAAAAAAATAAATTAGGTAATGAGAGAAGACGAGATTAACTTGTATCTTGTAGATATTGACTGATCTAGCTTCAGTTCCTTAGTAGAATTAATCAAATCTAAACCCATCTGAACCAGCATCTGTCTGTTTAAGGGTCGAGTCATCTGTAATCATTAATAAACAGTGTTTGTTCACATGCCAGCTCCGAGAGTGATTGATTGCTTCCTCTATTTGTCTAGTCTAAATAAATCACAAATTTAAATCTACTACACAATCACATATAATTTGATGTTAAATCAGTGCTGTAACAGTTGCTGGGGATAGATCATTGACTATAGAACACTGATAGATTCAATACTAATAAAGATAATGATATAAAATATGTGAAATGATAAAGAACAAACTGTTTGCAAGAAAGTGATACATTTTTTTATTTATTAGATTTAATGTAAATGATTGCCCCTGGGGTGCATGTTCTGTGGGCCAAGACTTTAGGTTAATTTATCAAACTTTTCCCTATTTTCCTTCTTTTCAAACAGAAGGTTTATTTTAAGTTTTTATCCTCATAAGTCAGTCATTTTAACATGTTTAAAGAACTGTTACAACTGTTCCCTCCCCATTGCAATTAACATTTGCATAAATGCAAGGCAAACCTACAGTATGACGAAAGTAAGGAAAAAACTAGTCCTACAAAAGGTTGCTTTCTCATGAGCATCAAACATTTATTGGGTCAGAAAGTCCACAATCTTGGTCATGGAGACATGACACTTTTCCTGTCAGTGCAGCTAATTTCTAATTGGTCTCACTGACAGTATAACAATAAACCCAATGCTATAACAAATCCTAGGGCTCCCTTATTGTTACTTGAGTCCTTACATTCAGATTTTTCATTTAAGTCTTCCAATGACCAGGGCTGCTTTCACACTGTAGTACACAAGGTAATCCAGACCCTTGGGGACCCTAAACACCCATTTATTAATTGCTATTTCATTTGTAGTAATACCAGGTCCTACACTAACAAAGGCCTTGAGGCTGTTCTTGTATTTTTCAGAACTGTCTCGAGGGGTCATATGCCATAAATTTTGTTAACACTGCCTTAATTTTGAACTAATTGACAAAGTTAAACTAAATAAGGGCCGAAAATGTGTTTTTATTGCACATTGTGAAAGGTTTTCATATTGTCCACTAGATGTCAGGCTGCTGCTATCAACTGCAGCTCAACTGTCTAGACTTAGACACGTGTAAAGTCATGAAACGACATCAAAAGTTGCTCGATTGTAAACCCCCTGCATCATGCAGCTTTATCTATCTTTAAAGTAAAACATCATCTCCACCTATTAAGATGCATTTGTTCATATAAGCCTTATGTAAGTGTTTAATGCCACGTCACAGTGAAGTCATGTGTTTACTTTCCATGCTTTAAACTATGTGTCATTTCTTTTTCCCTCTTGGCTCTAATGAGTCTTCCACATGAAATATATAAATATGTTGAGTCTGCATCCTTACTGAGCATGTGTGAGAGGGGAAGAGATGCAGGCACAAAGGACTGTTTTCACTCTCTCTATTTGGCAAGTAGCCCCTCTCTGACCCAGACCAATCACATACCAAACATATCTGGCTCTAATTACACAATGCTGAGGGATCATTTTTGATGATGACTTCATCTTGGTCGTGCGGTACAGAGAAAGAGCGAGAGAGGCTCAGCTAAAGGATTGGAGGCGCAATGAGTTTTCCACGCCAATACCACGAGTGGGAAAGTTCAGCCATCGAGACGCAACGTAATTAGTTTTCCATTACTGCGGCATCTGTGGTGGGTTCTGGTCAGCGCCTAATTCGGAAATGAAACCTCACAACTCTTGTGTAAACAGATGACACAAAGGGATCATCCCATAGATTCGCTGTCTCGCATCAAGCGTCTCCGTTGGCTGAGGCCTTCTCATGATATGAGTCAGCGACGTTATCTGTGATCCATCTTGAACAGAAAATGTCCCACGGCAAATTGTACGGCTGCTGCTATGAGAACAAGCGGTCCATAGAGGGTAAAAGTCAGGATCTGTCATGCCATACACATTAGGTCACATACAGTGCACAAGGCTATTTGACAAACTAGTATGTCAGATGAAAAAGGACCCATATGTCCTGTTAACTAGCAGTTGACCTCACTGGATGGGGGTGCGTGGGGGTGTGTGTGTGTGTGTGTGTGTGTGTGTGTACGTGCTTGTACATCTCTGCTTATCATTCCGTTCATTGACCTTATGTCAGTCCGTGTAAATTCCCAACTCTTTGCTACTTAGTGTTGCAATGAAACATTGCTTCATGTTCCGCGCTTTCAGATAGACATGCTGAGTGTCCCCAGCTGCACCGCGTGCGTGTGTGAGTGCAGCGCACACATAGCTCCACGTCACCTACGGCTTCAGTGAGCAACGCTTTTTCTGGTCTGCATTTTGTCTGGCTCCATCAGAATCTCCCTAGTTGTGCAACATCTTTAACAAAGTGGCAGCTTGTTCTTATTATCATTTTTTATTAATACTAAGACTGTAAGTAAAGCAGACAAGCGAGGGTTTTCCAAGTTTTTTTCTGGTATTGCACAAAAAGAGTTTTTAGAATGCGAGGCAGAGGAAATGTGTCTGCGCTCTACTGCAGATGAAAACAACCAGTAAAGTTTTTTTTTTGTCTAAGTGCTTCAGTGTGGACAAGGTATAAGTAACACGTGCAGATCTTGATTGTTTGGGAAGCTAGGTGCATTAAATCAGGAGCCAACCTCATCATTTTATAAAGCTCGAGGGGGAAAAAGGGGAAGGTATGCTGCAGTGAGAAATAGTACCCGGCTTTTTCCTGGATGGAGACTCACGCCTGCTTTTGACATTTAACAGATCGAGCCATATGCCGCCAATAAATGCGCTTTTAAAACCCACTTGATTCACTGGTATGTACAGTAGGGTGCAATTAAAGGAACAGTGTCGTTTCAGGGTAATGTTTGGATTTTTTTAGACCGCAGTGAAATGGCCATTTGTGTCTCAGAGCAAATACTGCAGTATTTTATATTGATCTCTCTTGAAACGTTTCTGTGGGAAGTCCTGGAGTTGATAAACCTCCCAACTATTGCTTGGAAGCTGTTTCATAAATGTCATGTCTGCAGGCGAAGGGCATCACTCTGACAAGCCACTCCTGTAAAGTTATCAGCTTTGTCTTTGCTAATCAGCAGCTAAAAGGAGCAATCAATCATGTCAGAGCCTCTATGTTATTTCTGGCCTCCCTCAGAAGGCAAGCGAAGCCTGAGGCTGTGAAAAGTGTGTGCACGTATAAGACAAATTTATGATCAGGCCCCTTTAGCCCCTTTATCCAACT
>KV751318.1:10567583-10601425 GCA_001698575.1 Mola mola
GTGGTGTCATCTAAACCTTTTTTCTTTCTTCCTTTTTTTTTTTATATCTTTTTTTTTTTTTTTCAAATATGCGTCAGTGTGTGTGTGTTTTTAAAGTCTTGGCAGATAATGGTTTAAGCAGAAAACAGTGAGCTGGCAGTACATTTTTGTTGGCTTCCTGCTGTGTGCGTGTTTGTGTGTGTAAGGAAGAGAGTCAGTATTGAAGGGCTTGTACGTCACATCACGTCTGAGCTGAACTGAGACCAGCAGTTTCGCTGCTGTGGCTTAGTAGGTGATAGCTGGTGACAGATACAGACCCCGGACTCGCTGTTTGAGCTGCTAAGAAGGAAGTACGTTTTCAAGGGGTGTCAGTTGAAAATAAACACACAATGTGAACTGCGGCCTAGCTCATGTGGTGATGGCATAAATAGTCTACTCCTTTATCTCTACATCATTTCCTGTTTTTACAAGTACAAGTAAGGAGAAAAATAAATATAGAGTTGTTCTAGTCATATCAATTTTAGTAAATTTAGTAATGTAGTCATTCCAAAACAGTATATGGCATATTTTTGTGAAACCTCTTAAACTAAAGTTAAAAGTATGCTGAGGCTGTGTTTGAGTAGAAAATATAATAATACACTATAAAACTTTGGAAATAATGTAAGCACAAAGCACTTACAATTTCAAACAGTTCTACTAATTAAATATTTACCACAAACTTCCACTAACTAACGACTATTATCACACATCCTGCTCCAGCTATTTATTAAAACCTTAAAAACTAAATTTTATTTTGTAAAATTACACGTTACGATTTTTGTTTTTTGTTTTTTGTTTTTTTTTAAAAAAATGGCCTTAAAATGGCCTAAATGCAGTTCTACACCTTTGCCTCAGGTAGGTTGTGGAGATCTGTAAATACTTTGGTCCCACCCCATTTTTGCTCACTATGTTAAAAGTTATTGTCCGACTTTTAAACTAGTCTACTGTATGCTGCACAGTGTCATGGTCTAACGTTGGAGTAATTCAGCCATACATGTTTGAACCAGACAGGGGTTCCCAGGAAGAGGAGGAAGTGCTTCTTGCCCTAGGTCACCTACAAGCTGTCAGATGAATGAAGTAAAGTAAAAGTATTAAAGCATAATAAATATACAAAAATTCTATAGTTAATACAACTACACACAATAAAAGATGAACAACAAATTTAGAAGGAAATGTATTTGACACCAGAGGCTGCCAAATATTTAGACTTACATAGCCATTCCTTGCTCCTGTTTTTTGTCCTGGCTCCTGTCACTGAGTGGTAGCAGACATAACACAGGTGACATTTAACCAGTGGGGCCATCCACATTGACTTCCACCTCAATGGACTCTTTGTTTCATCTGGGCAAAAAAGCATCCCGAGTAGTTCATGTAATTAATCAAGACTCCCATCTAAATTGCCTCTTTTCATAACCTTTGGCTGGTTGGATTATGTGGGGTTTTTTTGGCAAATTGCATGAATGATATCTTTAGGCTACTAAGAAAAACAAGAAAGACACTCAGGACCTCCGCCAAATCCCAAATGTTCCCCTAAATTAAAATCCTGTATCTGCCTTTGTCCAGAGCCATACCAAAATTTACTGGGTTCTTCCTTGGCACATTCCTCATCCTTCCACCAAGGCTTGTTGAAACGCACCCAGTAGTTTTTACATAGTCCTATTGACAATCCTAACAATTAACAGACAAGAGGAAAACATAACCTCCTTGGCAGGCATAATGAAGAAATTCAATGATGTGTAGGTGTTTCACTGCTACAGACCATTAAACCCTCATGAGTTGTCTTTTTTATCATTCTGTATCCATGCCAGGGCACTTGGAATATTTATCCGTATTCACAAAATGCTCATAAAAGCAGTAATGCGGGTGTTATTTGGCTATGAAGACGATGTTTAGCAGTCAGAGACTTTCCTCATGGGGATAATTGTTGAAGCGGTATGCATGATTGATGTTCAAGCGCCGTTTTATAACAGATGTTTGTGACACAAGTTAAGCTCCAATTTTGAAGATAGTCGGTGATTTACAAGCACTTTTTCTCGGCATCACCCTGTTTATCTGCCTCTCACGGAGACAAACGCTCTCTGTGGCTGCGCCGTAGAAGACTGGATGTGTTTAAACATTTCAAGGAGAGCTGACTTCCACGCCCTCTGTCTAAAATTACCAAATTACTGACTGTTTGGAATGTCCTTCATAAGTAGCATTTTTTGCTCCCTAGGAATCTGAATCAAGATGTGCTCATGCGACTCTTTGGCTCAGTTTGATAAGCTTCGATACTTCTTTCCCCATGTTTCTCTTTTCCTCAAAACAATACAGATTCACATGCTTGGACACTGGCAGTCAGTTCTTATGTGGTTGTTATGTTCTCCAACTATAATGAGCAGTATCTAAATACAGAAATAAGGCCCCACTGGAATCGGAACCACAGGATTGACGGGAATGGGGCGTGTGTTGGTTTTATGTGCATGTGTATGCATCTGCAGCTTTCTTAGCCACAGATTTATCCCCAAACTTTGTAGGTTTTGAAACACTCTGAGCCAAAAATATTAGAATGCCAGTACAAAGAGACCCCAAATCCTCCAGCGGTTGGCCTGTAATCATTAATGCAGTGTGATCACTGTATGTGGGTCATCCAGACATCAGGAGCATCTTATCCACCGAGTCATCTACAAAAGTAGTCAGCCCTCCCTGCTTCTCACAACCATTAATGCATTATTCTGCTTTCACTACCTGGGAACAATCTAATGAATTTGGACAGCAGTGTTCTTTCTATTTTTCTCCTTTAGCAATTTAAAGTAAGTGATGACAGCATTATCCACAAATATGCTTCATATATCGGAATAATTTATGTTATTATGTTCCGATTTTAATGGGAACATAATTGGATGATATTGCATTCAAAAATCTGAAAAAGCACTAACATTACTGTGAACCGCAGCACTGGGCCAGGTAATGGTGTTGAGTTAAGATAAGGTACTAACGTGAATAAGCTTCTGTGATGTCACTTTTCCTTTTTTTTCAGGTGCTGGTCTGAAATCATTCAAATCAGACAAACAAACGTATTTTTAATGCCATTTATTCTCGCTGTTTGTGTTTTTGGTGTGCCGCTCCTTTGCTGGACTCAAAATGCCTTATCATACACAAGGGGGATTCAATAGAGACAGTGCAGCATATAATCCAATTAATGCTTTTAATTTTATCTCTTCACTGTTGGCCTGACTGTTTACCCAGTCAGCTTCTTCTGCAACCACATCTGAGGCCTTGGCAGGCCTGAGGAAATGCAATCTTTTTGTTACCAGACAAAACTAACAATACTAATAACTCTCAAAAAAGTGTGCTTGATTGCTTGGTTGCATAGATCAGTTGCTTTTCTAGTAAAAAAAAAAAAAGCAATAGTTGTCCTGGGGGTGTTTTTGATGTAGGTCTTTCAAACCCCACACACGGAGGTATAAAAATTTGTACCCTCCAACCCCAGTCCAACATAACCCTTAATTATTTTGTCAGGGTTATTATCTCAGACTTGAAAAAGATCCCTCCTGAGCCATGAGAGACATAATACAAATGTTTTCATTGGCTAAGTAGCGCTCTCCGTGATGGGTAAGACGACTTTGATGTGTAAAATCTTTGGAAAGCTCCTTTAATTGACAAAG
This sequence comes from Mola mola, assembly GCA_001698575.1. Classification (NCBI taxonomy): domain Eukaryota; kingdom Metazoa; phylum Chordata; class Actinopteri; order Tetraodontiformes; family Molidae; genus Mola; species Mola mola. Next base: position 10,571,246 of record KV751318.1, read on the forward strand.
CTAGTAACATTCCTGGAGGTTATTCTAGGACAGATGCAGCATCATGCATCCATTAGTGGATGCGGTGCAGTCTAGCGCTAATTGAACCATTAAGATAACAAGTTGCACTGAAATGTAATCTCCAAAGGTGGCCTCTGCAAAGAGGGAAAGTGTTCCTAATGTCAGGGTGTCATTCATGCTCTGTTATCAGTCAGTACATGAAGCACACCTGTATATTCTGGCCACCCTGCCCTACCGCTCGCACGTGCACGCTTGCACACGCACGCTTCAAGGATAATGCCAGCCTTCACATCCAGGGCAGGGTAACTATCGGTTATCTCACCAGACAACGCTGCCAAGCCCATAATAAGAGTCTGCTTTGGTGCATGCGATCGCTCTCTCCAGCGCTCCAGATGGGAGTTTAGAGTTTACTGCCGCGTCATCATCTATTACCCAGTCATTACAGGCCAGCGAGCTATTTTCGTGCCCCGTGTTTTCACAGTGCACCTGCGAAAGTACATCCTTTGCTAACATACTGGGACACTGCTGTTTTTAAGACATTTGGAGAATCATAGACAGATCGGAAAAAGACCTTAATGCTGTTTTCTTTCATGTAAGCATGTGTGTGTCAACTTCTAACATGTAAAAAGTGACGTATGACTGTAAAAATTCACAATTGTGTCAGTAATGTCACATGGATGCCACATAGCTTACCTTACCGGCAGGAAGGTTAACCTCTCCTGTACAGAGTCAATGTGTTTATAAACCCCTGATTTGAATCATAATGAGGCTTAAAGTCTATAATAAAGGCCATGGTTATTAACCACAAACTGTCACCAGATTTGACCTCTTCGCTGTGTATGCCATGTTGGCACCTTTCGAAAAAAGTTTTCATGCCAATAGTGTACTCGACAAATAACATGGCTTGCTGTGAAATTAATAACAGACTGGAGTTGAGGAACTGACGCTTGTGTGTCTGATCAATGAGCAACTGGCAGACAGCTGCTGAGAGCTGGTGAGCTCTGGGGGACAGAGAGAGTATATTAACACAGAGTTGAGGAGAGTTTATTTTTGAATGTTTTGGGAATAAAAATGGTCACTCTCACTTGTCAACCTCTGCAGAAATGAGCATGGAGCCGCTGAAATCCAATACAAATACCGTCTTTATACAACTGGAAGAAGAATTGTCATAATCTCTAGGGAGCGCTGACTTAAAAGAGAACTCTGGTGTTTTTCAACCAAAGGCCCATTTCCTAGTATTGTAATTTCACAAAACACATCTTTGTCCTCAAATTACCCCAATATTGAGTGTGATTGCTGTGATTGCTCAACAAAGCCATACAATTCAACAACACAGGGCAGGACAAAATGTCATAAATGAGTCACTTTTCTCATAAGCCACACTCAAAGCGTAAATTTAAACATTTGGTAACATGGAGTAGATAACAACAGTGAACCACTTGTGTATTTTCTGACTCAATAAGTGTAAAGATACTGTATCAAAGAGTTGATTATTCCATACTTATTCCACACTGTCTCAATCTGCTAAATAATCAGACATGAAGTTGGAATAAAGTGAGTGAGTGAGTGGATGTAGAAAATAGGGACGGGCAGATAAATCAGGGACGGTGAGTGAGTAAGGGGCAGTCAGGCATTGCAAAGACGGAGCGAGCCACCCACAATAAGCTTCACATGTGGCGAATAGGTGATGTCATGGGGGCTCTGTCCACCCTTCACCGTCTATGGGCCCGACCAACTGATGATGCTACTGTTTCAGGAAAAATAAATCCGAGCAACTGTTACATAACAAAGGAAACGCTCCAAACTTTTTTTTTTCTTCTACCTTTTACACTCTTCCATTGGCTGCTTTTCCAACTCATTCTGCTCATGCTGGCGCTTGCGGTAGATCATTTTTCTTTATTAGTTTTCTCCAAAACAATCCACAATGGAGCTCTAAAAAGTAGCTGCCAGCGTTTCTAAAAATTTACGGTTGATTTTACAGCCCCCGTCTCACCTTTTTCGCTTACTAGACTATGCAGATTCCGTCATGGTTGTCAGTAGAGACAAGCTGAACACACGCACACAGTTGTGTGTTTGATGTGAAACAGAACAGACTGTAATGGGGCGCATTGTACTGGCAAGACTCAAAGGTCCCTCCTGTGTGAAATAAACATCATTTATTGTGTTCATAGCCATCAACTTACCAGATAAAAGCACATTTTCTCGCTGCCTTTTAAGACCATTCAGTTTTTCCTTTAGAAATACAGTTATGCACAAAAAGCTCAGGCCAGTAGAGCTTTAATGACCATCCATATTTATTTCTCAGTCTCTTTATTAAAATCCTACTAGAAAATACAGGGATGCAAAATTAACATAAATAAATAAACAAACATTTCAGAACAAAATGGCTTCTACAGGCTAAAGTTATCGCTCCATAACAATCATTTGCGCTGATCTTCTTTCCAATCTTTGGGAGCTTTAGCATATCTTAGCCTTTTCACCCTGTTCCCCTTCCAGTCTAAGCTGTTTCTCGGCTTCCACAAAGACCATTTGTGATCAAGCTTATTCAGACTGTAGAAGGTCATATTGGAATCCACATTAAGGTGCCAAGCTGAGCCAGGTCCTTGATGTTGTTGTTAAAATAATATATCTAACGGTGGCCTAAGACTTATGCACAGCACTCTACTGCAGCCTTATGTGGTCTGTTGAGGTGACTGGTGTCCACAAGCATATGATAGGTGGTTTATGGGCTTTTGTGCTGTTTGTGAATTATTGTTTTATTGTTACACTAAGTTTTAGCAATTCCTATAAACGTCTCTTCCTGTAACAGTGGCTGCTGTTTAACAAAAGTAACATTTAGACTATCTTAAATATTACAATCTATAGCAATTTGATTTTGAGTTGACCTCCAATTTTAGTTGTCCAGATATCACTGGGAAATATTCAACTTCACGACATACTTACTTTGTTTTGTTGAAATGTTGAAAACACAAAAACTAATATGATCAAACTGTGAATTTTTTTGTAATAGAGCTTCAATGTGCAAAAAGAAAGTTTAAAGGACTTAGCTTACCGTATGCTTACATTTATTTTATTCCTTTTTTGCATGTAAATCCTATATTGGACTAAGATTGATAGGTTTAACAGTTGACTCAACTAATGAAGGCTCTCTGTGAAGGAGCAAATGTTTCCTCATGCTCATTCCACGAATGCTTCCATCACTGAATACATGTAATGTGATTCCTGTCATTTCCCTCGTTCCTGAAATTCCTGCCTGATGTTTTAATCTTTGGAATTCATCTGGTCATCTGCGTCCAAGTTATAGAGCCAGAACTGACCAGCGCTTGCTCAAGTTCCTGCGTCAGAAGGCAAGATAAGCGGTTACATATGTGGTCCTCATGGTTTTGTTTAATCTTTCATTTTCATCGTTTTCACTCAGTGAGTTTATTCAATCAAAAAACAAAAAATGTTTTCCTATTTGTTAGAATAACAGTTTGAAAATGTCATACTGCTGCAGACTGTGAGGGGCTTTCAGTAGTTAAGACTTGAATAATTTTCTAGCGATAACACAGGGAATGTTTGATGACAGCCTCACCTCTGAGGAGAATCTGACCCCATACTGACCTCATGTTTGGCAGCAAACTGTCACGTAGGAACGTTTTTCATGCTCAACTGCAGGCACGGTTGAAGAGATGTCCACTGTGAGCAGGTTGTAAGTAAGTGGTGTCATTTTCTCCCATTACCATACTCACTGAGCTGGAAAAGTCAGGGGAAAAAAATTGGAACTATGAGTGAGTCTATGAGTCTGTTAACATACTGTAGATAAAGTCTATGGTCTGAGGGGAAAGGTTTTCTGCTGTGATTGTGTAAACCAGACGGTCATTAAAAGGGAAGTTTTCTGCTAGTAGTCCGTTTTCTAGGGATGTGCTCAGCTCTAAATCTTGTTTGCAGCCTCACTCCACTTTGTGAAAGCCCATTGAGCCATTGGATCCAAGAGTTCCTCACTAGCCAACAGCTGGAGCAGATAAGGCGACCTTACGAGCTTTTCTGCAAGCAACCGATGGCGCGTTTGCTAAAAAACGTTTCATTTAGGAAATTTGTCATTTCCAACAGTCGACTTGATTGTATCAGAATGAAGGCAAAAATATCCGCAGAACCATCAGTGACTGAGTCCATGAAGGCTGAGGGGAGATGCTGTCCTGCCATTAAAGGCTGTGAATGCCTTCAAGTCATTTATCCCTGTCAGTCGCTTAGATATGCCCAGAATCCATGAGGGACTGTCAAATCCTTGGCAAAGATTTTACCTCTGCGCTGTGTACACATCTACAAGCCAGATAGCCCCGTGTGCCACATTTTTTGGGCCTGGGCTTTCAAAGACCGCAGGTCAGCCAGAATATATATGCCAAGACAAAGCATCCAGCAGTGCTGGCCTCATGCTGTCAAAGAAATGCCTGGACCGAAACCAATCAGCCATTTATAAGCAAGACACACCCAAAAACAGTGACATGTTAATGTTTATGAAATGTGAAAAGCAAAGAGGCAACTCGAGCCGGTGTTTGGTTTGAATTATAGAGCTGAAACGTAAATGCGTCACTGCGCCTCACATACAGACACTTTTAACAGACGACTTTTATTAAAAAGTCAAGATCTTGAAAGCAGCCGGCTTCTCACAGCGTCCCAGATCTCAAACTTTGTCTGCATGTCACCGCTCGCCTGCCAAAAGCTAAACAACAAAAAAAAAAAATGGTGTGTTGAAGGCCTCCTTCATTCATGAGATGTAGACTGAAACCTCTGCAGAGCAACACACACACATTCCGAGCGTAATGCTGTATGATGTCTACCGCTGGCACAGCACCAGCATGTGCACAGTAATACCTTCACAGGACATGTCCGTGCCTGGGCTGCCATCACAGGACAAGGCTGATGTGAGGTGAGGAATTTCAGCTTGGGTTACTGGACACCACACGTTTACACTAACATTGCACTTATTTGATCATGACGTACAGCACAGTTTTCCAGTTAAGCTCCATCCAATTGGCCAACCCACCTTGCACATACCTGTACTACTACCTGTGCTGGCGTTTCAGCTGTTCTATCTAAACTTGTAAAGAACTCAAACTGATTCAATGCCAAAGTCTCTACATTAAAGTGTGGTACAACATTTTTAAATTTGGAGCAACTAGAAATCACAAAATAACAAAAATTGACACAAAACTACAGCGATATTGTATTGCTTGAACTGCAGCATTTCCATTTAGTTTGACTAGGTCACTCCTGATGGATCTATTAATGCATTGCTGGACAGCTGCAGACAGTTAACACAAGTGATAAAAGATGGTCTTTTATGTAAATAAGAAATGACAGACAAACATGTTTCACATTTATAAATCTTGCCTGGCGGGGACTGCTAGTTGATACTAGCTGCTAGGAGAAAATTATGATGGGACAAATATTCTTAAGCACAAGTAAATAATTGTTCAGCATTCAGCCTATATGCCGCTTGTACGCTGGTGTCGCAATATCTGCATGAATTGCCGCACTCAGTCTTTGAGTGTAATTGCATAAAATGTACTACTTTTCACACAACATTATACTTTTTTGGACCTGAGGCTAAAACTGTTTCAGGCAGGGCCATGATTTAGTAATTATTTGCATGATGTGTTTGAATATCCCACTTAACAACACAACAAAAACAGGCATAAATTGAATTTCTATACTGGAAAACATCTGTCTTCAGGCACTGCAAGTTACCAAAGGTGGAGAATCATTTAGTTCTACAAACCTTCAGCGGAGCTTTCATTTATGTGTTATATTATACATCAGGGATTAATGTCTATTTTCTTCAAGTATGGTTTCGCACACCCAAATTCGGTCATGTTAATCAGGCATTGTTGCATTGTATTGAGCTTAGCTTTGTTTGAAGACCTGTGCGCTGTTGGCAGTGATACATGACACGTGTTTAAATGCCGACAACACAGCAAGCTAGATGCGGAATCACTCACCATTAAGCTGCTTTGAGAAGTTTTCTATATTTCGTGGAGCTCAGCAGATGTTTTCCTCAGTCCACGAGTCTCTGACCACAGCTATATAAAGACTGTGTAATTACTGGACTGGTCTGAGCGCAGCCTGCCATGCCCTGTACATGTGGGTCATGGAGTTCAGTCAAGTTCTAAAGAGCGGTACAAGATTAATGAAAACATGCAAGCACTTTGTTAAACTGAGAATCACTTGCTACGCTAATGTCTTTGCAATAAATCTCAAGCTATAATCAACAATCGTTAGCTTAGCTTAGCATACAGTAAATAAATAGCCTGGCTGCGTCTTAGGCAACGAAACCCTGCCCTCAATCATCTCTAAACTCAACATTTTAAATAACCTACCTTGTTTGTACAATCCCTTTAAAGAAAAACCTTGTGGTTCTATTCAGACTGTTTTAAGAAGTGGGCTGTCACTTGGGTACAGCGTTGGAGGCAGGGCCCCTTTCATTGCTAAAGAGTTGCTCAGCGGCACGTGAAGCCAAATAAATGTGTGACTTTCTGGTTATAAACTTGGATCTTGATCTTGCACATGGTAGGCCTCATATTTTCCAGTTTAGCACTCCAACAACATTTGGAGAAAAACAAATCATTATGCAGCGATTGTGATGTTCAAAAAATCTTTAGCGCTGCATCTTTTTACAACGTGAGCTTAGGGGAAAGGATATTGGGGCTTTTGTGCCATCAAAGACGCAAAGCATTGATGTGATGTTCAGAACATTTTCTCACACTCGCAGAGTGTCATGAAGGAATTTCTCTTGTGTATCACCTCGGCAGGTTTTGGTCGCCTCAAGGTGTTGTAAACTCATTTTCCCATTCTGAGGAGGATTATCGACTCCATCGACTTTGAAGCCTGAACGTTTCCAAAACACGGTTTGACTTCAGGGCTTCTCTGTGACTTCAGGGGTTTTTAATGAGGGGATTTTCAGTATGACCAGCTATGCAAGACTTGAGTCATAGATGGTCAGGCTGCCGTAATCAGGACATCCATCCCACTTTTATACCTGAAGCGCTTCACTGGCTCCTTCACTCTGAAAGAAACACGGCACAACAACAACACCAATGGGTTTTTTTTCACCTTTACAGGACTGTGATGCTCCCAAATAGACGCCACAGTGGTTATTAGCACATATTTGTGGGTGCATGTTGCATTTTTACTTTATGCAAATCAAATGGAGACTTTTAACTCACCCGGAATATGAATGAACAAATGGCAGGAACTTGTCTATAGCACTGACAGGCAACGAATGTATGATCTCCTCAAGCCTGGAAAAGGGTTAGAAGAATACTTTCACGTTTTGGAATATAACCTTCTCAGGGGTTGCAGCAGACTAAATATGAAGCTAAAGGTAAACTAAATTTGAAATTAAATTAAATAACATTTTAATGGAGTCAATAAAACCACAAGTTGCTACATTCAATGAAAAAGATTAGCTGTAGTGGTGCTGGTGGGTGGATTTAGCTCAAACTAAGGCTGCTAGCTTTATTTTCATATTTTGTGGACATGTTAGCAGCCGATCCTTTTTGTAAGTGAGATAGTGTAAAAACTATTGAAGGCTGGGTTTTGTTATTTTTTCAACTGGATATTGAAGAGATATTGAGCTGGTTAAATTTTCAGCATTTTCTGACATCAAGATTGGCCAACAGGTGGCAGTATATGTATAAAAATAACATAATTGTATTTTGAGCCATTTCTCCAAAGGACAAACTAAATTGTTCAGGAGATCATATAGTTTAGTGATGACACCCTGTCATGAAGTGTGTGGCTTCCATTTTACTGTGTTGTTCATATCACAGATTTCGGGAGATATAGATACCATTCTGGATGAAAAGCTGACAAATTAATGACACAAAACCATTTTAAATGAGAATCTATTGCTTTAAGATAATAAATGAGTCCAAGAATTCACACGCCAGTGCACTTTTGTACTGTTTCCCTCACTGCTGTGCCTTTCCCTTATGAAAACCTCCACCCTGACTAAAACATTAAACACACTGAGCTTTGCTTCGTGAGAGTGCAAAGCAGTATAGGCGCCTCAGACCTGGCTTTCATTAAGAGATATTGTTGCCAAATGCACCACAACAGACTCATGAAGAAAATAGACGAGTTGGCGTGCAGTAGCACTTTGATTGACGTAAGCTAATGGTGCATACTGTCGGTACATGTGAAGCACCGCCGTTAACACAACTACTGCAATTGTATCAGACCAGAAAATGGAGGACAGATGGTTCACACAAACGTGAACGAGAGCACCTGTGGTTTCCTTCCTGTGTTCTTTCAGAAAGTTTTAGCGTGTTGCAATATTAAAAAGTAGACTTAATACTTCGACTGGATAAATGCAAACATCCAGGTCTGCATCAAGATTATACAGCATTAATATCACATCACACATCAATATCCTCTACACCATGACCAAGTCTATTAGTTATGAAAAAAGTCTAATAAGATAAATGAAATCCTTAGACAGCACAATAAGAATGAATTATTCTAGTAACCAGAGTGCAGTATTTATTCAGAATTTATGTAATAAAATATCATTCTAATCGATAAATCGATAAAATGTTGCTTTGAAATATTGCACCCACCCTTTATAGGTGAAATGAATATTTATATTGTCAAAGATTTTGGGGTATTATGAAATGATGAGACATATATGTTGTCTATTTCTCTGGTTTGGCTGCAGTATGGGTGCAGTATCAATATCACCAAAGTACCTGGTCCAAAAAATTGTTGTATTAGATTTTGTTGCCCAGTCCCAGCAATTATGAAGAGCCTTTAACAAAAAAAATATCATGCTGCATACTGTGTATTGTGATACATCTTAAAAAATATTGTCACATTATCTTAAGGCCATACTGCTCAGCCCAGCTGCACAGTATAGGATAACATCTGAAAACTAATGCTGTCTTCACTGAGGTTATTACATTTAGTCCCAAAGGTTGCTAGTTTGCATACATAGACATCATTAGAACCTGTACCAGAAATCAGCGATGGTGTAAGACTGGACAGAATCGATTCCATAATTTGATCCAAAAAATGAACTGATCTGTGGTGGACAGAGTGCATTAAAGTGGGAGTCAGAGAGAGATCAGCAGAGATTGAGAGAGTTGGTGCATTGTGCTGCGGAGGGGCCAGGCCATCCCAGTCAGAGCAGCGATAGAAGCAGTGCTTAGATCAGCTCAGAGGCTGACAGAACTCTGACAGGGACAAGAGTGCGGCCTGTAAATAATAGGGGTTCAGACCTGGGGCACCTGGCTCCTTTAAATGCTCATTTCTCATCTGTCACTCTTCCCCCCTCTTCCCCCTCTCTCCATTGCCATCCTTTTCATCTGCTTATTTTCTGATATTTTCATCAGTGACATAAGAGGGTTGGCATACTTTCCATGTGCTTGAATGGCTGTGTACCGTGGAAAAAGGGGAATTCTTTTGGTCCCCCCCCCCCTCTGCTTTTGCTCAAAAGAAACATTCAAATTTCCAGCAAAAATGAAAGGAAATCACATTGCAGGCTTGGAGATAGATGACATCATTGATTTAAAGTGAACATCCGTGGGCCGGAAACTCCTTCAAAAAGCAACAGTTTGTGCGCACATTCGGGTTATTCTTGGAACAGCTACGGCTAAGTCATTTGAGGTGGACACAGTGTGGCCTTGAAGGGTGTGAAGGTGAGATAAGCGAAATATCAGTGACTGTTTTCAGGGTAACACTCTACAATTAGAAAAAAGAAAAGCCTGCATTAAGGTTACTGCTGTTAAGTTATTGTAGGTAGTCAGGGAATGTATGTACATTTATTCATATAGTGTACTTAAAACTGAAGTATGTAGTTTATTTTTGGGTCACTCGGAAAAAAAACATAATAATCTTTGAGAATATTGCAATTCAAGGCTTTAGTAAGGTATACCCCCTGCAAGGACAATCACAGGTCAGCCAGTCACAGGTCCTTTCAGAGAGAGGGGGTCCCTATTGGCTGCTCTACAAAGGTAGATGCGCGTGCAAGTCCCCATAGATGGTGAAAGGCCGATACGATGGTGGACATCCCGAAGGAAGTTGCTTATCTGGCATAATTAACACAGTAACGAGTCAAAAGAAGAAAGAACTTGTTCTTCTTCACTGTCATTAAGCTTTACACAAGTATGTCTAGGAGTCGGCACAGCGAATATTCCTCCTCCATCTTTCCCTGTCCTCTGCATCTTCTTCTCTCACACCAACTATCTACATGTCCTGCACGTAAACAAGACCGATATGCCAAAATGTCCATGAGCCCTTCTCATGGTTCTCTGGGACTATTTAAAGTGCAGGGCGGAGCTATAGGGCACAACAGGGGAGCTGAGGCCGGTTGCCTCCATGGAGTCTCATGTGTGATTCCCAGAAGTTACAAACCGCAGCTCTTACCCTTTCTAGATATGTTTTTTTTAGGCAAAATTTGGACTATTTAATAACTTTAGCCTCTCGTTACTTTGAAGATTACAGGCTGCATCACATTATTTTTTTATGAGTTTTTTTTAGAAAAATGTTTAATATTGTATCTGATAATTGACCAGGAATATGAGAATTCCACCTTTGGTATACAGTATATGTATTTAGATATATGTAAATATCCTTTTAGTTTTACTAGTTTGATTTAAGACTTTTGCTGAAGCATTATTCATATGGCTGACTGTTACTTTTAGAGAAGTAGTAGAGTAGTAGAGAAGAAGAAGAAGATTCAGAGGTGGTAAAAGTTTAAAGTTTCAGTCACGTGTAGGATGGTGGATGTCACCAGTGCAAATTATTGAGACACAACAGATTATTATCAGCCACTAGTACTGATGAATTCCACCTTATTTGTTGATATCCTGTTTCCAATTCCGCTGATACTGATACTGAGCCAGTATATAGGGGCATCTTCTTTTACAACACCAGTTTTTGAGGCATTTGCGTCAGGCTATGTTTGTAGATTATCTTTTAAATGCTCTTAAATGAGTCTTTCCAATGATGTAATATAACATTTCGTCAAGTACTGTGTACTCGTAAGTACAATACTGAGGTACTTGTGCTTTGCTTGAGTATCCTCATTGTCTGCTTCCACTTCCACAACATTTTGGAGGCAGTTATTGTACTTTTACCACACTACATCTAATCAACAACAATAATTACTGGTTGATTTGCAGAGTTTACGCTGCATCATATCTGATCATTGATGATGACGATAAGCATTCACCTTATAGGGTAGAGGATATACAGTACATGCATGTAAATATATGTACATTCACTTTTAATACTAAAATAAGCTACATTTATTTGCGTGCGAGGGTGTGTGAATGGCCCGCAGACACGCCCGAACCACCGGAGGAGGAGAGCAGAAGAGGGGGAAGGGGGGACAGGAAAAAGTGGAGGGAAAGGAGAGGAAGAAAAAAAACAAAAAAACAACCCATCCCCAGTCAGAAGCATGCAGGGCTCGTCCTTTTTCAGCCCTTACGTCAGCCCGGGCTCTTTAACAGGCTGCCGGCTCCGGTCCCGGACACGACGGCGGCGGCACGACGATGGAGCACACCTGAGAGCCTGCGAGACGGGACCGCTTCTGGATTCAATGCATGTGCAGTTCCTCACCAGTGATGAGTTGGCTCCTGTTGTGGATTCTAACAGCAGCTGGGATTCAACAGGTGGGACCGCAGGAAAAAAGAAAAGAAAAGAAAAGAAAGAAAGAAAAACAGAGATGTTTGGAGTTCAGTTCACTGCGTGCTTCTGTTTTTAAAGGTGGAAGAATTGGTGAAAAGTTACTCACACGCTTCCGATAATGTCGCTTTTTGCGACTTCGGGCGGTTTTGTTGAGTGCTTATATTGCATAGCTACACCCCGTTAGACACCGTGTCTGTGGTGATTAAAAGTCAAAATGCTTTTATTTGGAACCTGTTTATGCGCCCGACAACACATATCCCGCCTGTTAGACTAACTAATAGGATTCCCACTGTTAGTTGTAAAAAATGTTTCTCTTGATTTGGCTCTGAAAGATAAATGCTGAATTTTTCCAGGGAGTTGGAGCTGTCTGCGCGAGCATGTCCTGAGTTTGGACACAGTAATCCTGACTGAGCCAAACCTCATTACTCCCTCTAAATGTGTCTGATATCTCTGACAAGAAGTCATTTTTCACTCTGAAATCATCCCGGGTTCAACTGGCAGCGTTGCGCCCGCAAACTGTGCGTTTGCCTGTCTTTTAGTGCCATCTAGTGGTCATATTGGAATCGATTACCCAATAATGCGTTTTTATAAATGAATACAAGTAATAATAAAATTAATAGTATTTTTCTTTTCTTTTTTGGGGGGGAAAAACAGTGTTTAAAATATGCTTTATATAATAAAAGCAACAACAAAAACATAATAGAGAAACCAACAAAAAGGACAGATAAGAACAGATCAGTTTACATGTGATTGAGTGTGAGACACATTTTAAAATAGCAATTGAGAGGAAATACAGGAATAGTACATGAAACGGTGAAGGCAATTAGTTATTAATTAGTTATTCTCCGATGAAATGAGTTTTCAAAAGTGATTTAAACGATGAAACTGATCGTGCCGTCCTAATTTCATCAGGCAGGCTCTCCCAAAGCTTACGTAACTTGGTTTGAGGAACATATTTGCTCTTAGCATGTAGTTCATCTTAGTTAAGTATGAACGTAACTCTTTAAATGTCACAACCTTTTAGGAGGAAAATGAAGCGAGAAATACCAGAGTGACAGTTTATCCACTGCCCCCGGGCCTTGTTGGGCTTTTCCTCGATGTTTTCCCGCTCTCCTGAGGGTCTGCCCATGCCTGCGTGTGTTGTGTGCGCAGATCGGAGGTCATCAAGAGAGCGATTCAAGCCGGCAGGGAAGGAAGGAGGGTCATCCGTCCTTGTTAGCTCTCACCGCAGAGAAAACACCCTTTTCATTAAGCGGCCATCACAGAGAACATGACATCCGTTTGAGGTCACGCTGAAAATAAATAAAAGACGTGATCATATTTAAGGGCTGTGTCACAAATTTATTATATACTTGAGATCAGAATCAGAGTTCTTTGGTTGTCTTTCTCATGTTGCTCTCCCCTGACAATGATAAACTACTGATGGTAAAGCCATGTTGTTTTTAGCCAGCAAAGACAATTTGAGGACGATAGCTGCATTAGATTCATAATTACACCCTCTGTGCTCTTCTCTCTTCGTTGAATTGATGGACAGGTTCGTTTTTTTTAAGCTGCGCCTCTTGTTCTTTTTTGGGGGTGGGGATTTGTCTTCTTAAAACAGCCTCCTAGCTGCGGGCTGAATTAACTCCTCTGAGGAATGGCTTAGTGGCACCACCATGATTGCAACCCATTCATCTGCATTAGCTTTCAGCACTGTGCTCAGTGGTTTTTAATATGACCATAATTTTACTGGAGTGCAAAAGAGCAAAGTCAGGGATGTAACACAGAGTACGACTCGCTTAAGACGATTAAGTTTCCTCACAATTAATTATCCATTAAGTGTATTTGTGTGTGTTTGTGTGTGTGCGTGTTTGCATTCGTCTTGATCTTTACTCTGATTTATGGTCATACAGGCACTATTGGATGTTGTTTGCCTCGCTGTGTTGACCAATCCAGTCAGGATGATAAATATCATACATTTCGTGTTTTTACCACGAGTTGAATGGAAATCGTTACTTCCATATTGCAGTTTTTGTGATAAAAATTCCCCAGCAAGCTTAAGTGTTTACAAGTGTTTTGTGGCGGACATTTCCGCTCAAAGCGGTTGGAAGTGAATTTGGCTTCTGCAAAAGTGATATTTGTTGTCTGGAAGTTCCCTCTGCTGAGAGCGGGGCTCATTTGGCTCGTTTCAGTGAGCACATCTGCTGTACAATACGAGCACAGTAACAGATGAAGTTCCTCTGGCAACGTTTTTGCGACCGTTCAGCACAGTTTGACATTTTAAATGTAATAATGGAACACTTTGCAGCCCTGATTTTGATTTATTGCACAGCATGATCATGCATTAACAAGGCACGCACTGTGTATTTCACCGACGTGAAGCCGAAGGGTTTGGCGTCCTGACACAGGGTCACGAAAGAGGACTGAGTGGATTAAGGATATTAAGAATGTTACCCAGGGTCTCAAATAATACATGTAATAAAATTCAGTATTTTGATTTTGCACAACTAAAGAAAAAGAGTGGCTAAAGCTAGTAGTCATTATGGCCCGGAGATGAATGAACTGCAAAAGAACAAGGTTTTACTACAGAATAAAACAAACCATGGTGCACTAAACTGCAATTACTTTTATATTTTTTGAGGGTTTTAGGCTCAATTTAGGCTTTTCTCTCTCCAGGCCTACTCCCAGAATTCCACTGCCATGCCGCCCACCCCAGCCATCTCATCCACAACTGCAGAACCGTACACCCGGACGCAGTACTGCAGGTGGCCCTGCGAGTGTCCAGAGGTCACCCCGACCTGTCCGCCGGGCGTGAGCCTCCTTATGGATGGCTGCGACTGCTGCAAGGCCTGCGCCCGGCAGGTGGGCGAGGAGTGCACCGAGGCCGACGTGTGCGACTACCACAAGGGACTGTACTGCGACTACAGCCTGGACATGCCTAGGTACGAAAAAGGAGTGTGTGCATGTAAGTGTCACTCACCCAAACCGACAGAACACAGCAAATGTTCAGCGTTTTAGTCTCACACAGCCGTGCAGGCTGCGGATGTCAGCACCGGTGTCACTTGATCCCAATACTGATGCATTTGGGGATGTTTCTTTGTTAATTTAGTGGTTTGTAGCTGAATGAGGCATTTTGACACCGAAAATAAATATAAAAGCGACAGTTAAATATCTGATTATATTACAAACTATTACAAACTAGGAATCAACCTCACAGGTCTTGTTTAAGGCAGCTACTCATACTGACTATTACTAATCAAGGCCACTAATAACCCATGTTTGGAACTGATATAGATTAGCAGTACATTTAAAATGTCAGTATTTGTCAATATCAGTCCATTTATTTACCAGTATGTACTTTTCAGGTGTACTTGGACAGCTCAGTATTGTGATTTTCTGCTAATTTATACATTCATCTCTCTCCTTTTATAGAAGCAAGTACGCTTCCACTATTCGACCATTTTTACTCTTCTATACCCCACGACAATTACTTGTGTCATTATTTACAGATAATGATTATTCAGTGTTGATATGTTATTAATGATAATGTACAACCATTTGGTCCTACATGCGATCATTATATAAAATTTTGAATTTTTAAAGTTAAGTCGTTCTGTTTTGTCTTTTGTGTGTATCTCATATTCGATTATTTGCAGCCTTCATGTCATTCACTGCTCATTCTCATCACACAGGTTTTTTTGTGGTTTTTTTTAGCTGGCTGACACCTGATGCCACCTGATAACTGTACACCGGCTGATGGAAGGTTCACCAGCTGGTGAAATACAGTTGACTTTTCATGTCCCTATAACACGAGACTGTTCTCGCTCCTCTCTGCCAGATATTACGGGAGCAGGCTGCGAGCACGACGGCGTGATCTACCGTAATGGGCAGAACTTCCAGCCCAGCTGTAAATACCAGTGCGTGTGCGTGAACGGCGCCATCGGCTGCGTGACCCTGTGCGCGGAGTCACAGCCTCCACGCGTGTGGTGCCAAACGCCACGCCGGGTCAAAGTCCCGGGTCAGTGCTGCGAGCAGTGGATCTGCGATGAGCCCAGACGGGGGCGCAAGACGGCACCGCGGCATGCCGTTGAGGGTAGGACTCCATGGACTCTTGGAGGTGGTGGTGGTGTACTCGGTGCTTGGTGAAGTTGTGCCTTTTCTTGCACACTCGCCTTGATTTCGTTTTCCCACAATACCCAGTGGCAGTCCCGAAATCCCCTCTCAGCCCAGTGAGCCTGGCTGAATCAAATAAAATGCTTCGAGAGCTGCTCAGAAAACCAAAGCGAGGGGAATTATAGGGATCAAGCAAGTGTATTTAATCGCGGGGCTTTCAGGGACTCTTCATTTTTCAAGTTTCATAAACTTTTCTCTCTATCCAGGAGATATTTTAGAAGGGCTCATGTTTCTTGTTTGGAGGAGACGCAGCTCTCTGAACATCTCCATGTGCGAGCCGAAATGCAAAAATGTTGTAAGAGGGAAAGAAAAGACAATTTGGTAATATTTTCTATGAATATCTATAGTGTGATATTCATAGATTATCATAACATCACAACTACACCCATGATTCTTTTCTGATGCACAATATCAGGAATCGTTACCGATGTGACGTATAATAAAATATACTTATCTTTTCAAGTAATAAACTCGACGTTGAATAATGGGCTTAAAAAAATTCTGGCTACCTATACTCACCTATACACTCCTCAACAATCAAGTTCCAACGATTATCAAAATAATCTCTCTTGTTGGCGCACAGATTCTTTCAAATAGACACATTAGACTTTACTTACTGTTTTAATGGTGCATCTATTGTTAGAAATGTACTAATTTATAAACGAATACATCATATTTTACTAATCACATACAGTAAACTTTTGATACTGCTTGGGGAAAACATTCAGTTATCAGTATGTCAGCCAATACATGCAAATGTTTTGCAATCAAATGAGGTTGTTGACTATTTGTAGTAAAGATATGCAACAGAGGCATAATACTTTCCAGATAAACAATGAACTTATTCTTACGAATGACAGTATTGCACTAAAACAGTAACCTTCCCTGGAAATTTGATCATTATAAATCACCCCAGGCACCTCTTTCTGCATTGTGTTCTTAAAGACCAACATTTTTTTGATATCAGCCAATACTGAATACATATATGAGGATACCAACATGTGTGTGGTAGGCAGATATCTTCTGATTATACTCTCTCAAAAGCATTGATAAGACACCTGAACCGATACTTAATTATGTCCCATCCGTCATTTTTTAATTTTTCTTTTATAACATGGATCATATATGTTATTATGAATTTGTCATAACATCCGGTGAATTCTAACAGTAACAGAGCATAAACCTTTATAGAAAGTGTTATCAAAAAAAACCCACAGCAGCAGCTGTTTTGAGTTGGCAGTCATCAGGATAGTTGTGTCTGTGTGCGTGAAGGTCTAAACCCGTTCTTCTCTGTGGAAGCCCTCGCACCGTTTTTGGGCCATGTCCAGTTTCCTGTCATTTAGTGCTGCACTGCTGCTGCAGTGGGAACACTGTGGATGGAGGTCTCTGGGTCTCTGTGTCTGGTGTGTGAAAGATAGCCATGATCAGATCCAGATTACTCTACTTTAGATTGAAAACAGAGGGGGTAGAAGGAGATGTGGTGTTCCTCTACTTGTTTCTACATTTTTACAAATGTAGAAACCATCCTCTTTTTTTTTTTTTCTATGGGAACTGAGGCAAGTCAAGTGAAGACAATGTGGCTCCAATATGTTGAAGAGAGAGTTTGGATTATAGCGCCAACGCATGTCATCTGAATATGTAACGTTCAGACACTTTTGGTGTAGTAGTTCAACGTTTTGTATAAACTTCCTTTGGTTTAAAGGGCACAAGCGTTTAAATGATGTCATCATTTTGCAGACCTGCTTACCTCACTTCTCTATGTTTATCCAGCTGCCCCAGCTGAGACCAGGAGCTGGCACAAGAACTGCATTACCCAGACTACCTCATGGAGCCCCTGCTCAAAGAAATGCGGCCGCGGTGTTTCCCTCAGGATCTCTAACGCCAACGAGCGGTGCGAAATGGTCAAAGAGTCTCGTCTTTGCAACCTGCGGCCCTGTGAGGTCGACATCACCAAACACATCAAGGTAGCAGTTTTTATCTTCAGTGATAAAAGCTGGTCGATAGAATGACCTTCAGATTTTATATCTGTCAACACCTTTCCTCCATCAGCCAGGAAAGAAATGCCTGAATATCTACAGAGAAGACCTGCCCTCAAATTTCACCATCTCCGGCTGCACAAGCAAGAAGCTGTACAGGCCCAAATACTGTGGCGTCTGCACAGACGAGCGCTGCTGCATCCCCTACAAGTCCAAAACCATCGACGTCGAGTTTGAGTGCCCGAATGGGACGGGGTTCACGTGGAAGATGCTGTGGATCCAGGCCTGCTTCTGCAACCTCAGCTGCAAGAATCCCAACGACATCTTTGCTGACCTGGAGAGTTACTATGGATACCCAGAAGTCATAAACTAACAGGGACCCTCCTGCCTCCCGATGTTTTCTTTGTTGTATGATTATGCATTTTTTTTTTTTTTTTTTTTTTTTTTTTTTTTTGGTTTCCTATTGGAAAAATCTGTAAATATGAAATGTGTCTCCGGAATGGATTCCTTACACATGATGTGGCTTTGAGAAACATTTTTGAGGAAACAATATTCATCCGGAGTGTCAATTACTGAAGGCTTAATTTATTTATGTAGCTTTTTGCATTTGTAACAACACAGTTAACTCAGCGTACATAATAAAGCTTAACTGTATATATATATATATTTCTCTTTATAGTTAATTAAATTTGTGACAAAGCCTTATTTTAGGACCACACGTTTAACCTGATGAACGGAACCGGCCCATTGGCCCATTCATCAGGTTAACCTGAAGCTATAATGACAGGATCAGGAAAGTACAGTTACAAGTTTTTTTTATTGTCTTTTTTTTTTAATAAATACAAACTGTTATGTCAATTAAATGCATCTACGGCATTAGACGTTTGTGAATTTTTACAAAGCCGTGTGTGTTCTACAAAGCATAATGTTGCTGTAGTAAAAAAAAAAACAATATGGGAGTAGAGGGCGTCGGGTAAGTTCTATGGCTATCCTCATGTTAACACGTGGCTCATTTCACTCACCCTGAAAAATCCACAACCACATGGGAGCATCACGTCTCAAAAGTGAACAGTTCCATGGCACATCTTTGTTCCGTTGTGCTTAATTGCATAGAAATCAATGTTTCAGAAAAAAAAATGTCTGAAGCCATGACCCATTAATAAAGCGTACAATGCCAAAGCTTGAATTTATGTCTCATAAATGATAAAGGTGATTAATGACAGAGCATACAGTCGAACTGGAATGGAAAAGAGATCCCGTTTACCTCCTGAAAAGATTAAAGTGTTCACCAGTGAACAGAAGATCATTCTTCAAATGATAGAATGTTGAGATGGTAGGATGACGGACATTGGAAAGAAGAAACAGACAATTTGCTGTCTCAATGTCACAAAGTTTAGCAATTTAAGGGGCAATCTGCCGTTTTTTATTATCCAAGTGCCTCTCCTTTCTCTCTCCACATCTATAAATCTGCTCCTACGTACAAACGACAACATTTCGAACATGGAAAAAAAAAAGAAGAAACGATCAAAAAAAAATTACATTGAGAACAGTCAGGTATGTCAGCTGTGTCAATATGGTAACAATGGATAAAAACAGGACGAGGAATGCAATCATGGAAATTCAAACAATTTCATACATGAATAAGAGATTATGAGCGAAACATGTACAAGCTGGTGCACTCGTAGCCACAGCCTCCTCCGATATTCTCTGCTTTGGTGTCCCCACATGCTGCGTTGCCCCTCACTGCACACTCGCCGGAATGACAGAACAGGCGTACAGTTGTGCCTTGACTCTCAAAAATGGGGCGCCTCGGCCGAGTGAATAGTCTGCAGATGAGGGTCCACTGTGCGTTTAGATGTTTTTTAATGATTCCAGGTATACTATCTTAGCTTCCCTCTCCACATCAGTGTGTTATGTGCGTAGGAATGTGTGTGTCAGTCAGAGGCAGCGCAGCACAGACCGAAGGGACCTCCAGAGGATTGGGCGTCTGGAGAGTGGAGGTTCACTTAGCAGGACACTTCGGTGGACTTGGGCGCAGCCTGGTCCGCGCTGCTGTTGGCCGTGTCATCCGTGTGGGGGCGGCTGTGCTGGTTGTCGGCCGTGTGGCTGCAGCAGCGGTTGCCCTCGTTGGTGTGTGAGCGGGAGCGGTTGCCCTCGTTGGTGTGTGAGCGGGAGCGGTTGCCCTCGCTGGTGTGGGAGCGGGAGCGGTTGCCCTCGCTGGTGTGGGAGCGGGAGCGGTTGCCTTCGAAGGAGGTGACGCTGGAGCCGGAGGCGGTGCGGGAGCGGATCAGGCGGGTCATGCTGGCAGCAGGCACTGAGAGGAGGGGAGGAGGAGGCTTTAGTATATGCACTCCTTCGATTATGCTCATGCTTGTCTGAGTACATTTGTGATGGGCTTGGCAGATAAAGCCTTAAAAACCTATAATTAGCAAACAAATTCAACTAATAGTAATATAGTAAAATTCACACTTTTCACTAATAAATATCAAATAATTTAATATTAAAATACCATAGCAGTGGTTTAGAGGTATACGGAAGAGGATTAGGAGCAGTTATGTAACAATATTTGAGTTAGAAAAACTCAGTGTTTAATGTCAGGTGTCTGAGTTTAAAGTCAGACACAAACATTTTTCACAAGTGGCTCTAATCCTCATCTGTAAACATGAGTGCACCATATTTCTACTTTCATAATGTCAGTGTTGCATCTGAAATGAGTGTTTTGAAACTTTATTCAAGTGGTACTACTTATGTGAAAAAATAAATAAAATCATCATGCTTCCTCTGCTTCTCTCTACACACCCTCTAGTACAATAAACACTGGTCTACACCCCAGAGAGTCTGGGTGATATATTAACCAACACCAATAGGCGAAGAGGACAAATTGAAGGCAAAGGTGGCAGAAAATTCCTCCCTGACAGGGCGTTGTGTATGATTGGTAGTGGTGACTTTCCTCAATATTGCTGAGTATTGCACAAGAAAAACTAGATCTACAGCACATCATTAACTTACTGTATCCCATGCCCTGAATGAAGTACTTGAAAGCTTCCGTCAGTTTGCCGGGCTGTAAAGAAGGAAAAGCTCTTGTAATTAACCATTACATTCGCTTACATAACATTGACAAACTCAATCTGTCATCCAGCAGCAGCTCACTGCTCAGGGTCTGAGATATGACAGCTGCCATGAGCAGGATTATAGCCTGACGATTGTGGTTCATGTCTTCCACTTGCTAATGCTCTTAACTGTAAACTTCTTATGCCATCCAACCATCCACCTGACCCTCAGCACTAATAATCCAGCCCTATGCAGCCTGCGCTACAACATAAGCTGTCCTGTTTTTTCTTTGTTTTGCCACACACACATACACACCTGGTCAACCTGGGGCATGCCACCGCAGTCAGCCATCTGCGGAGAGGAGGAGGGGAAACACAGAAGAGGCCATTAGAAGTTAGCATGTTGGCACTTCTACATCTGCACAACAGTGGACACATGCCATTACCCCGCGTGTCCCCTTTGAACATGCAAAACAACACGTTCCTGCTACGTGCAATCTGTGCTCTCTTACACCCTGGAACAGTTTACCACAATTAATGACGGCCATTTTCGCTCTAACAGCCACTTGGTTTCGTACGTGGCTCATAAAAGGTTGCCAATGGCCAACACAAGCAGGTCAGCCGCAGCAGATTGCGACTCAGATTCACTCATCCTAGCCCTCATTTAATAAGTCACCAGGTAGATGCTGAGCTAGTGGAATCTTATCAGCCGACGTGTTTCCATCAAGGCTATTGTAATCTGAATGAGGATAGGGGACAGGAGCCGGAAGGAGGATGGGACAGAGGGAGAGAATCAGGCCTTTACCTTGAGCAGGGTGGTCTTTGTTGGGTCCAGCTTGGTGTTGCACTCCACCTGTGGATGCAAAATAAAACTAGTCAGTACAGTGTCTATTTTATCAAAGATCATATCTTGTAGAATGAAAAATGTAAATTGCTGAATATTGCAAATAAATGCTTAAAAAAAAAAAAAAAAAAAAAAAAAAAAAAAATTTGAAACCATAAAGTGGAATCAAAAGTAAATTCATAAAGTGGCCAAAGTTTTGAAGAAATTATTTGCTTAAATTTCTTACCGCAACGAAAATTTTAAATAAATGATAATAAAGATGCTCCATGTCACTATGCCAGCTTAAACACATTGGCTCATTAAGTCAATAACTTGTGTCTCTTTCTGCCAAAGCTACCAGTGAATATTCTGTGACATCCAAGCCCAAAGAAACAGAGCCAACTTCAAAACATCTGGCAAAGGCAGAGCTGCATTTTGGGTGATTGCATACTAGCCCAGTTAAAAGTGGAAAATGAATTTTACACTTCATGACTTTTGTTTCCTTATTATCATTACTCTCTGAGTGGAATCACGCTCTGTATCAGCAGCAGGTAGGAGAGCACGTTTCATCAGCATGTTGCCAAGCAAGATGATGAATTGTGCTGTTTAATCTTATCGCTCATTTATGTTGGGCCTCCCTGAGTAAACAAACTACTGAATTCCCTCCCCAACTTTTTTAGCGTCGAAGTAATGTTACTAAAGTCTTGCACATCTTAGTTCATCTCAGCCTAACCAGGTGACTGACGAGAACGGCCGAGACACCCAGCACAAGGGAATCTAATCATCTGCTCTGGAGTCTTGTTTTTAAGGGCAGTGTGCACATCAAGAGACTCACCACAGCATCCACAGCAGGAGAGTTGTCACCAACCACAAGCAGAGAAGGGCACCTGGATGAGGGAAATAGGCAGTTACCAGCTGGCATTGGTGAAAGACTTTATCTAAAATAATTGTCCCGATGAAATATGCAGAATGTGATGTTTTATTGTTGCATAATAACAACTCACTTCAGGGTTCTGACATGGCTCCCATGGACTGGCCTCTCGATATCTAGATCTCTTCGACTGTAGAGGGAGACATATGTTTTACGGGATTATTTTCATCTTTTGACTGTATTTATTGTATCATATTATGTATTTCTGGCCCAGACATAGTTCACTAGACTGCCTGGCTATGTAGGCATCCTTTCAGAGGACTTTACCTTTCGTAGGCCTTGACAAAGAGATGCAGGTTAAACTGGTTCATGTCATTTATGATGTGGTGGCGGTATTGTCCAATCAGTTTGTGGTTGTGGTGGATCTCCTCCTGTGGTGGTCCAGCACAAAATCAGTCAACAACAACACGCAGCCTCGCACCAAGTGGAGCGAGATTCAGGCGAAAAGGGAAACAGAAATAAAATCTGTACCTTCCCAAAGAGGTGGCTGATGATCATGTCAGGCGTGGCGTGAGTCAAGCTGCTGAGCTGGCAGCAAAAACAGTTTCAGACAGTTATTATTGTCATTGTTTTAGAAAAAAAAAAACAATCTTACTGTATGTTTGCCGTGTTTATGTGGGTGTGCTACCTTGTGTGCAGCCCAGTCCATCCATCCCTCAGCGCACGGGTTGATGTTGATGAGCATAAGCCCCTCAACCATGTTCGGGTAGTCCAGCTAAAGCAAACACACACAAACATGTGGTCTAATTATCACAAAATACTGCAAGTTGGAAATTAGCCGTACAGAAACTGGGTTCAGGCAGCCAAAAAACTCTTAATTATGTGTGTTACGTGTAAAAATGCATTACGCAATGATGCACACTGTATTAAGTTGCACAGAGGGCTGCAAAAAAGAATTAAAAGCTGCACCTCTGTCAGCCTTGTGTCAACACAGTGAGGCTTCCTACTGAGCGCCCTCTTAGTGTTGAGCCAATGTGGAACATTCTTGAGGCTTTTATGGCTCAGCAGGGTGAAGCAATAAGCAGTATTATATGGCCAAAATCAGCAGAAAGGAGCTGTCTGGCTTAATCCTAAAATGATTAAAAGTTATAAATTTTAAGCCTGATTGAGAGGGGAAACCTACAGCAAATCTGGTCAGTATGTAGGCCCCGGCTCCAAATCCCATTCCGATAAAGCTCTTCAACCTGCAGCCAAACGTACGAGGATACTGTTAGAACAACAGGCTAGAAAGAAATCTTAAAATAGAGCACAAAGAGTCGGTTTGAAAACTGCAGCTTAACTTACCCAAAATGCTTTAAAACCAGTGGAAGGGTCTCAGAGAGCTGGTCCATAGAAGGGTACTCATATCTGGAAATCAAAAGTTAATAATTGAACGATAGGCGCTATCTAATCACTGCTCTTCTGTGATATGGGCCTGTTACAGCCGTCAGGTAGCGGTAACGTGAGGCAAAGTCCCACCATCAAAGCGGAGATTAGGCTGAACCAGATAAACACCAGCCTCTCTCAACAACACTCAAGTCAAATCAGGTGCTCTTAAGCACATCCACACTGACTTCCCTGTCAGGTCAAGGGTCACAGATTGCTTGACATATATTGGGTACCGGTTTGTGTGTGTGTGTTTGTGTGTCAGGCTCACCCAGTGGAAAAGGTGTTAGCTCCCTCGTGCTGCCCGGGGGTGTCAACGTGACACACAGCGAAGTGATGCATGATCTCTGACATGTCCTCGTGGTTGAACAGTGTGTTCCAGCAGGTTTTGTCTGGAAAAACCAAGGGCAAGCCGGGGAAGCGTTTTTTGGTTGATAAACTTGCCTGAGACCTAACTTAACTCAGGCCTCACTGTCAGTCTGTGTAATAATTAATAATCCGACTTCCTCGTCATTTTGTAAGATTTGACACAGTCATTAAAGATTTATGGCTTGGAAGAGTTTAGATGCTAAATGATATAAAGTTGGCTCGGGAAATCTAGCTGGATCACAACAACAGAAGGCAGAGGTGTATTAGGAGCGAGGCTTACGGTTCAGTCCGATGTCATGCATTGTCAGGATGATCGGTCTGTCAGCCTTAGGAACCCCCTTCATTGTACAGCGAATTCTTCCATAGGGAGTCTCCACATCATGCTCCTACAGGTGGAAAAGAAATGACCAAACTTGGTGAAAGCATTCAGAGGAAACGTGTCAATGGACCAGCTTTAAGCTCAGAGAGTGTGTTCTCCCAAACGCTAGTCATCACATTTACCCGCACAGCATATTCACCGTAGTATTTTCCAGCTTGGCAATTATAGTTCAGTGCTTTCTCAGCTTTTTGTAGAATTTGAAAAAAAGCTTCCAGTGAGCCACATGACGAGAATAGACAAGGCAGGCAGCATGATCAAGCTACTCGAACACTTCAAAATGAATCTACTCACGCTGACTTCAATCTCAGTAACAATCATTTCCACATCAGAATCCTCCAGAACCATGTTTGTGGGAGAGGAGTTCAACGCTGCCGATAAAGCACAATCACAGCGGCTCCCCGAGCTACAGGTCCAAATGTTGCTAAGCCAATAAAGTTGTTTAGCCCCGCTCTGAGAACGGCATTTTATACCCCCACATACCGCTTACCACTTGGCCTAAGCTGCTGGCCTCCCATGATGCCTGGTCAGAACAAGCTAACTCTAGATGGGGATATCCCTAAATAGGATTAACCGGTGTAAGACAGAGATGGCTACTGAGTTGACGAGAGTAGGTACGGGTGTGCGATCAATGGGTAAACACACTGAATGAACGTTGTGGGGGGCTATGTGTCCCAATAAATACAGAAAAATACTACACATAACACGTTTGAAAGTAAAAGCTTAAATTCTAAAGGCTGTTTGTTCTCAAGATTTGAAATGTGGGCACTGTTCATCATCTTCAGGAAAAAAAAAATCGTATTGAATATGTCACAGCCACGACATATTCAAAATGATACGGTCGTGATTTTTCTATACATCCCCTTCAACTAGATTGTTTAATGAAACTGTGTCGACTAAATCATAAAAAAACCAGATCTGCTTGTTGTTCTGACCTGCAGGTCCAGTACACACTGTATGAGATGACATAGTGGGATAACTGTGTGGGATCTAATCTGAGGGAACATCCAAGGAGGCGTATAACCTATTTACTGGATGTAATGTACATGTAAACATCTGAGGATTCACCGCGCTCCACCTACCCTCCCACCTCTCCGCACTTAAGCACATAAGCTACACGGGCCAGATAAAACCTGTGTGAGTGTTAGTGCCCACTTAGGTTTGCACAGTGTGTGCGTCCGGGAGCGTCAACATGGGAAGAGCGAAGTTTTTGCAAGTGTGTACTATCAATGTGACGAATAAACCTCCAATACTGTCAACAAAAATGAATCCTGGGTGAAGGACCTCTGCCCAATGACTGCCTGACCAGAAGACTCCTCACACACTCTGACCCACTGGACCTAATATGTTTGAGGCAAAGGTCATTATACAGAAAGTCTTAGGGGCCCAAGATTGGGTACTTTACACTGACAATGTGCCTTTAAAGGAGAATATCTCCAACATGAGCCCTATTTCCCTTTTTATTACAATACAATATTTTTTTTAAATTCCACCAGTATGGAGTTCGGTCAGTAGGAGCATGACAAGGCTATACAATGCAATGCCGCTGGGCAGGTTAAAACAAAGTCAAATGCTGCTATTAAATGTTATTGCAAGTGTCTGGTAACGTGGAGATGATGCTTAAAGTGAAATGCATATGTGTTTTTGACTCAGTAATGGAAAGGTACAGTATAAAATGAATGTACGGTCTGTGTTTCGCCAAACCTTCTCTTCTTCTTCTTCCCGTTGCTGATGCTGCACTCCAGATACAACCATAGCCAAAGGGACACTGTTTTCTGAAGATCTCCATTGTTTACGAAAGACAAACGAATTGGTGCATATTTATTCCCAGGTAGCGTCTGATTATATGTCAGATTGCCACGGCATCGAACAAATACCTTTGAACAAATTCACACAAATTCAAACTTAAGGAAATGGCGCCCATTCGGCCACTGACTGATCAGGTCGAGTACTCCTTTAAGTTCTCCTGCGTGCTAGAATACCAGAGAAGAAACTATACACGTTGACAACTCCAGTCAAGAGTGGGCTTTATCACTTTATCACTTCAAATTAGCCTATTTAGATTTCTGTCCTAACAAAAATCAGAGCGGATGATAAATGAGCCACTCAGCAGATACTCTAATCAGAGAAAGCGTTTCTTTGAATCGGCCACTAGATGGCAGCAGACAAGCTAAAATAATAAGAGGCTGCCCTCATCTGTCAACATAAACTCGAAACAGTTCAACTGGGTTTATATGGATTGTGGTGGATTGTTGCAAGTTGCGTCTTGTGTAGGCAAACATACCTTGGTAATGAGCTGCTGTACAGCCTCTCTGAGGCCCTGCAAGGGAAGGACAGAGTGATGAAAATATAACACTAATGCAATTACCATGTTAACAAACAGGGTGTAATTTAATATCCTGACTGCATCATCCTGCCTCTGAATGCATTTTCAAATCCGTATGACCTGTGTCACATTAGTAAAATTTCAACTTTGACTTCTGGTAGCACAGAAAGGATTAATGACTGAACTCTGTATGTCAATATGAGAGGGGAAGGGTAGGGCAAAGGTCAGCAAACTACATTTAGAACTAACCTGTGGTCCACAGACCTACTTACTGTATGTTTAGTCACTGGAGCGAATCATGAGCTGGTTTCAAAAAGGTTCATTTACTTGAACAAGTTAATATTTGATTAAGTAGATTTCCTTATGTGACTGTTGCAATTTTTAAGTTTTATGCACTTAAAAAATGTACAGTGAGTGTACAGTATTCATTGTTATTCATGTCAATTTGAATGTTAAGGTCAGTTGAATGAATTGAATTTAATGTAATAATATTCTGCACATTATAAATTTGCTTACGGTTTAATTCATTTTATTAGTTATCTCTAAATCCAGGTTCAAAATTACAAATTGCTCAATGAAAAAGTATGTATGTTGTATTTTACGATGATGTGCTACATGTACATGAATAAAAACAAACAAGGCACCTTTAGATAGTTAAATTATAGTATTTGTAGTCAACTGTAAATTATAGCCATGATATACAGTTAGTGATTTATGCTTTTCAAAACTGCATCTGTGGCATTAAGTCAGCTTTTCTTAAGTGCTGCTGCCATATTATAGTAGACTCACTAATGAGCCACACAAGACAACCTGTTGGCTATGAATCACACAAAACTGAGATCATAATTTTGAGAGGTTTTGTTAAACCCAGAATACATACCGGCAAATCCCTGTCAACCAGCAGGGGTTTGGACTCAACAACCTGGATTTCATCCATTTCAAAGAGCTGCAGAGCCTGGAGGAGAGACAGCACACATGAATATTGAGAAATGGCAATAAAGAAATAAACTGGCTCGACCTGAGTTTCAGCGGTTTCAGGCCTTTGGGGTGAAAGACGCTTCAGGTTATATAAAATGACAGATTTGTCTGCACATGAAAGGAAACTTCCTCTGTCCTGTGACAGAGGCGAGGCTAAGCTGTTTGTGATGATATTCTAACTACTTCCAGGTCCCTGTTGTTCAGTTTATAGTATTATGCCTTCTTACAAAGACAGTATTTTTAGGGATTTTAAGATTCATGGAAGGTGGTTATCAAGTGATTTTCTAGATTTTGTTAAAACATTCAGTTAGACCTTTCTTCGCTCTCAGCTTTCTTCTGGTTTACTGAACATATAGATGGTCGACGGCTTTGATACAGACCACAAGGTGGTTATTTTTAAAGCTCCCTCACCTCTAAAGCCGCACCCCAGCACTGTCAAACATTCTTACTGCTGAATTTGCATTTTAAAAGCACAAAATTTGAATGGACTAATGACCTCTTTCGATCTTCTAGTCATGTAGTGTTGAGTGTCACCTTCCGTGCCCGTACTCTAAATAGTTCAAAGAACAGGTTTTCGTTTACTTTGGGAAGGCTCCGGATACCGTCACAGTGTTTGCATTGTCAATCGTACTGCTGCGATCAAAAGAATGAGAATCCAACACCCTCCCATCATCATCTCTAACACATGACCCGAAAACGCAAGGCACATCGCTTCACTTTCTATAATGACGCTCGACCGGCCCATGACGACCCTCTCTGTTACATCAGCTGCAACAGATGGCTCGGCACCAAACATCTGTGGAAGAAGTCTGACTCAGTTGTCAAGTTGGGTATGCAGAGGGGAGTGTGGAGGTTGCAGACCACAAAAACCACGATGATGGGCATAATATAAGATAACACTAACTTAAAGTGAGACTGTCACTTCCTGCTGGTGCTTTCCAAGCCAGTCAATGCCAAACAGCATGACAGAGTCCAAAGAAGAGAGCAAGAAATTGCTCACCAGATCCATGGTGTCTACATACCTTAAAGAATTCCTTCACCCACTTCCAGACCAAAAATTCCAATGGTCAGTATATTCCTTTGCCATATAAAAATCATCAGCCTGCATTTTACATTCATACCAACCATCTATCTTAAGTTTTAAAAATCCCCACTGTTGCTCCAGAATTTTAAATAATAAACATCCCTTCTTGCACCCGGGACTTTTGAAACCACAAGGTCTCCTACTGTTGTGATCCAAGCAGTGTTATACGTCCCTCTTCAGTCCAGTAACTCTTGACCTTTGAGAAAAGTCTACTTTCTCATCTCAAATATGTAAACAGTTTTATTAAAATTGGTGCAAAGCATCACAGGTATCATGCCACCAAACTCTGCCAGCCTTTTTTTTCTCTCTGTTAAGGTAGAATTGGTAGAATTGGTGCAAATAACATTAGGGCCATTGACCCTAAATGTGTCCGTTTCCTGAGGTGCTTCACAGGATGGAGCTTCCCTGGTAGATTCTAGGGCCTTATTTGAGCTTGTAATACATTCTACCAACTGAATCAGAAATCAGCAGTGCCAAAATCCTTTCATAACGCTTCCCTTTACAAGAAACCGTTTAGAAATGTTTATTACACATTACTTTATTTCATTCACATACACAACAGCGTTATTATGTTGCTGGATCCTTCTATTGTTTGTATTCATCTTTTTTTTCTTAAAAAAAAAAATGCTATACAAATAAAGTTTTATATCTGTCTTCTTAAATATTTGTCCCTTACATATTTGACCAAATATTCCCCTGCATTCTTTTACAGGTGCTCCATTTTA
This sequence comes from Mola mola, assembly GCA_001698575.1. Classification (NCBI taxonomy): domain Eukaryota; kingdom Metazoa; phylum Chordata; class Actinopteri; order Tetraodontiformes; family Molidae; genus Mola; species Mola mola. The sequence continues at coordinate 10,601,071 of KV751318.1, forward strand.
CATGCTGTATCTTCAGGTTCTTTTGTAAAAGGTGTGGCCGCAGGTTTTCTGGGCCACAGCCGGCTGTCACACTGTTTGTACTTTGGGTGGGTATTTCTTATTCACACAGAGCTATATAAAAAGAGACTTGAACCTGAAATTCACACACGCATCAAGTATTGATATGGGAACATGCAGAGACTTGAGCTGTGATCTGCCCACATAGTTTGCCTAGTTTGTTCACACATAGCGACACAGAGACAGGTTGAAGTGTCAAAGAGCTATTGAGGTGAAAGCAGCCCCTCCCTCAGAATTCGTAAAATATTCAATAAAAGAGCACGCACTTTCCTGTTTGACCAGAAAGATTCGAGAGTGA
>KV751318.1:10601527-10613965 GCA_001698575.1 Mola mola
GAAAGAGAGAGAAACTGTGAAAAAAAAGGAGAAGAGGAAGTGTGAGGAGAAGCTGGGCGTCAGCTTGTGCTTCGGATCGTGATGCGGTGTTGGAGGGGAGCGGGTCTGCGTGCAAATCAAATTAGCAAGTTAAGAGGGCTCTTTGTCCTTTGGCACTGGTGGCTCTTGAAAGACAGAACCCAGCTGTCATCTTCCCCTCTCTGAAGGAGGTCTTAACAGATCCACACACACAGGAAGCAATGGACACCCACGGTTCCCATCACCCAGCCTTTTCACTCCCTCCCCGGGCGTCCTAGCTACGGGTTCTGTCACTTCTCTCTGTTTGTCTTGCTTTCTACTTGGTTGCCGTCGTTATATTTGCTCTTTCCAGGCTCCACGCATCTGCTTTGTGCTCCACATCGTTCCATTTGTCCACAGACGCCAGCAGAAAACTAAGCGACCAACTGGACAGCAATCAGGGCGAGTAGGTCTTCTTAGAGGATGTCAGTCATTGCATTTCATATTTGGGGATGGTTGTTGTCAATCAGACTACACGCTGGAGAAGCAGACACACACCCTTCTCTCTCTGGGAGAATAGTGACCAGAGCCAGCTGGATTTCACAATAGCACAGAGGAAGAGGAGTATCAAACAATGGGATCATTTTTCTGCTGAGGTCTTAAAAAACATGGCTGCCACCCCACTGCAGGTGGTGGGATGTGTGGGAAATAAAAAAAAAAAAAATGGAGGTGTTTCGATGGGGTAAAATGGGAAGAATCAGATCGACTGGGTGGGAATCCTCTAACCCCATTTCCACGCCTATTTTCAGGGACTTCCTCTGTACCTGGCCGCCAATACCACCTGTTAGCAGGACGACAAGCTGAGAAAGAGAGCGAGTCTGGCTGGGCGGCAGGCTGAGGCAACTGGGTCACCTGCTGTTTACACCAGCGGTGCGCCTCAAGCTGTTTGCCTCGCTGAGTTAATGTTTCACCTGGCCAACACCGAGGGAGGTGTGTTACTTTAAAACTGTCTTGCTTGTCTTAGGTAACCCACAAAACTCAATCATGCATTATGACTGATATTTACCATAAGTTTTTTAAGGGAAATATTTGCAGTGCATCATTTTCTCACAGGGATTTCATGTGTCTGCTGCAGCAGGGGGGGAGTTTCTTCGAAGTGGCCTCACTCCACACTGGCTCACTGATACAGCAACAGTCAGGCTTTGTCTTTAAACCACGTCAAACCAGTCCCAGCATGCATATCCCCTTTTAAAACACATGTGGTGCGTTTCGCTAAATGATAAGGTGAGGGTGAAGAAAGAAAACTATTGAACGTGAACGCTTTGGCCTTGCAGAAGTGAAAATGTGTTATGCAATCGTGGACAGGAAACAGGAGGAGGACAGGCTCAGGATGGATCTGAAATATGCGGCCCAAAATCAGCTGCATGACAAAGAACAGAAACTGCGTGGTTTTCGGCGAAAATCTGGTGTAGTTTCTCTATTTGTGAAAGAATTTCGTGCCTTACACATCATGACGACGTGGCAGTGCTGAGCATTTCTTGCACTGTAATGACGGCTTTAAATATTGTTCTGCTGTTATCATCCATTTCATTTCGAGCTTTGTCAGTAGCTTTAGTTTTCAATGCCAGGTTTTGCTCTCTGAGGCCAGAAAACTTTTTTTTTTTAATGCGATCCGATGTTTTCACTTAACGGGAGTATAATGTGGTTTAGGCTTTGGTGGGAAAACAACAACACTGATAAGGCCTGTGTGACACACTACCGCTTGTTTTCCACAGAAAATCCAGGGATACGATACACTACTTTAAGCCAGGAAATCCACGTTACAGAACATCAAGAGCTCAAACTCTCTCTCTCGGTTTGCCTTAGAGGTGGGAGAAAAGCATATGCACTGATTAGATTTGGACATTGACTTTGAATTTTAGGAAACCCCAATCAAGGCCATGCAATCCTTTTTCCATTGCCGTCGATATAGTTTTAAATCCACAAGGCCGCCACATCCATCTGCAGAAACAATGATTGCTTCCCCTAATCTTTGGGAACTCGCTTAATCTGTCAAATCCCTGGTTCTGGAATATCAGCCCAGCCGCAGCAGCCGCAGCCGCAGCAGCAGCAGCAGCAGGCCTGCTGGACTAAGCTGACACAGACCTACATTTTCAGATTGTTAAAGATATCGAAATGCGCGTGTCTGCATTGCTAAAGTAAGTTGGTGAATGGGGAGGGGGCTTTGGGTGGTTTTTGGGGTGATTATGGCCCAATAATATCATTTTTGTGAGACGTATCTGCCACTGTTTACTTTCACATATCAGATCTGCGATTGAAGAATGCCGTTGTGAAAACATTAGAATTAGCTGGAAAACCAGTGACGGGACAGGATTTTGGCTCCAACCAATGAATCGTGTTCGCTATTCCTTTACAGCTACAATAATTGACCAATTAGTTGATTGAACGAAAACAAACTGACAACTATTTTGACATTGAAATGATCGTTTTGGTCTTTGATCTTTGACTTCAATCTGAAGACTGTCACTTTGGGCTCTTTGGACAATTCATAAAGTAAATGAATAATGGACGGTGTAAATAATTGTCAGGTGCAGCTTTAAATTCCTCAAGTTAATAAACACTTTCAGGTTTGATTTATGGTGCTCTCACATCGCCTGCATTTTGTCAATATTCTAGAAAGGCAGTACACAAAGCAAATTTGCTCTAAGGTGTTTGTTCTAATGTTGCCCTGGTGTTGGTGTGGGTGTTGGTGTTGGTGTGGGTGTTGGTGTGGGTATGGGTATGGGTGTGGGTGTGTGTGTGGGTGTGTGGGTGTGAGGTGTCACGTGTGAAAAGCATGCCGATCTACAATATGCTCTCAACATGTAACTACTTTGTGCGATTTTTTTTTAGGATATTTATGGACAGACTACAAATGACAAAAGTTGTTTGAATCCTCTGACTGTTAAAATAACACACACAAACTGTCTCACACACACGCCAACAGGAGCGTACTTTCAGAGAGATCAAGAAAACACTCCCTCCCACCCTCCCACACGCGTTTCCTTAATATGCAGACCCACGTACCAAAAAAAAGTTACTAAAAAAAAAAACTGTGAGGGATTTCCAAAATGTGCGTGGCTCCTCTTTCAAGGCGGAACGAGCTGAAACGACACCCTTTTCTGTGTGCGCAAGGCTGGTGAAACCTGAGCGGAGAAAAACGAGCTGAGACATGCGGAGAAACCAACGAACCACTGCGCAAAAAAAAAAAACAAAAAAAAAAACAACAAAAAACCCAAAAAACAAAGTGTTTACTGAGACAATGGAAACACTATCAGATGTCAGAACCCTACCTGTTAGTTTTACTTCTGATTGTCCTGAGATGAGCACTCCCCCCACCAAAAGAAGTCCACAGAATCTGTTTTGTTTTCTTCTCCTCCTCTCTCTTCTCAGGCAGATTACTGCGGTGACAGAAACGCAGCTTTGTTTATGTGGTGCGGCGCGAGGCGGATGTGTGAGGAGAATGTTATAAAGCCTTGGGGGCGTGCAGGCCTGCCCACTTTTTCTTTTACACTGTCGATTGGGCAACAGCAGCCGAGGGATTGATCAAAGCGGCTTGATTCTTTCCAGCGGTTGCATGATGAGGAAGCTTCGGTCCCACGCCCCCGTAATAAATCCCCGAATTGCTCCCATGTAAGACTGTACTGTGAACTTAAGGTGACTTCTGTGTCTTCTCTTCTTTCAAGGACCCCCGGCTACCTCTTGTGTGCTCCTATTGATTGCAATAATTAGTTATTGGAGGGCGCGGTTGAATACCACAGCTGGAAGGGTCTGGATATTATGGCACATCTGTGTGAGAGTTGTGCCCCCTGGTGACCCCCTCGGGTTCCGTGTGCGTACAGGATTTCGCAGGAACTCTGATGACCCAAAGTGACATTAAGAACCTCTATGACGGTATTTAGGTGACTAAACCGTCTGGGGTTGATACTCTCGCGCAGCCGCGCCTGAAGAGTTTCAGGAAAAAGGAACAGAAACATAATTGGCAAATGATTTGTGTCACTATCCATGTAGTTAATCGTTGTGCAGTGTTGTAAAAAGTACACAACAGTTGGTTAAAAGTCTTAAAGTGACTGATATTAGGTGATATTTTGACATTTAAGTTATTTTTTGGGAATGAATGGAGACAAGCACCAAAGGTACAGTTGAATTTACATATATTTGCATGTATGCGGGAGCAGGTCGAGTACTTATCATCCTGGCCAATTATCAGATCCAATATATGCTTACACACAATGTGGTGGAGTCGCCATACGGTATTTGCCTCCAAGACGCAGTGAAATGGATGTTTAAAGTTGCAGAAAATGGAAATACGCAACTATAAGTACTCTAAGATTGTGGTTACGTACAGTTCTTGATTAAATGCACTTGCTCATCTTCCATCACTGTTGAGTTTTTAAACAGTATTTCTAAAGCGTCACCACCCCACGCCACACAAAAGTGCTGATTTGGGAATGATTTTCTCTGTGCTGACTGTCAACTGTCATCAGACGAAAGACAGTTGACAGTCAACTGAGAGAGGGAAGAAATAACAACCACCTATGAAGAATGAATTAGCTGTATCATCAGTCAGCAGCTGTTATTCCTTTGTTTATCTGATTGTGTATAATAAAGAGGCCTGCAGCCATCTGTTACAGAGCACAAATTCTCACACCTCTCAGTCTGTTTATATCTGATTTCCACCACCCTATGCAAGCCAGTAACCCACAGCATGCAAACATGCAGCCCCTCCGTCAACAGCAGCCCACGGCAAATTTTAATTTATCTCACTGCGAGCTGAAGATTCAGAGTCACAACAGCTTTTTCAGCCTTTTTTAAAATGGGTCTTTCAGCTGGAGCAGTGAGAGGCTAGGAATGCAGCCTGGCCTGCAACCTTGATTTGAGGCCAAGGGGAGATGAGTACAAAGGGAAGCCTTTCCCTCTCTCTGTATGGTACAGCTTTTCCTTGATATCATGCTCCGCCTGTCTAATCAAAGCGATCTTGTGCTACAGACGCAATAATCAATGTCACAACGGAAAAAGAAAAAATATTCCTGGGTGACCTGCAGCACTGATGTTACTTGGAGTGAAAGCATGAAAATTTGTTATGCGCAACAGCCTCTTCTATAAAGGACTTCGAACAGACATCTAATGTTGAAAGGCCTCTTTGTGCTTTTGACACATGCTGACTTGTAATCTGATCGAGCTTTGTGCGTGCTGTTGCGTCGTCGGCACCTTCTCAGCATGCTGTTTGCACGTCCAGATGGATTTGTTTCACTTATTTAGCGTGTGCAGTGCATGATTCCCTATGGAAATTTCCACACCTGCAAGAGTCTGACTGTGACTCTGTGAATCTGACAATAAGTGCTAGAATTCGGAACAAGCGTGTGAAAGTTCCTTCTCAAGATACAATAGCCGCACTGTGGGCTTGTAATGTGAGGCCCTCAATAGGAACACATCGGACAATTGGCGCATTGGAGGGGAAAAATACAACCGCCACTCTCATTGCACGTCAGTCACTTGGTGTACTGGAAAAGCCAGGGAGCAACAGGCTTCTGGTGGACAGATGTCGCACAGAAAATGTCTTATTAATTCATGCGTGACTCTGAAAGTTCATCTGCATTCTTGTGAAACAAAGTGAGAGGTTTTGCACAGCATATGTGGGTCGCAGACTATCTCCGTGCTTGATAAAACAAGTGGACTTTCACCCGGCTGATTGCAGCATTTGCAGGAGCAGCTGGCAGACTTTACATGGCGAAATAAGGCCACAGTTCGTCAGGTCCTCAATTTTAACCCCTCATCCCTCCTTATAATTTCCTTTTCATGTCATCTTACTCCGTTTCTCTGCTTGTTTTCATCCTTTAAGCACTTCATTGAGGGGATTGTTGAAAGAGCAATACAAATAAAGCTGCTATTATTCTCAGTTACATCATGTGCACAAGTCATTTCAGGGAGTTTGGTGTCAGGTAAAGGCAACAAACCACTGCATGAAGGCAGGTAAACAGAAAGACTGGGACTGTATTACTTTTGAATACTGCAAACATTATGGAACATTAGAGCAAACAACCGGCTGATATTTGTGTTGTTCTTCGTTTCTTGTTTTCTTTCTCCCTCTCCCACTTGTACAATAGGCCTTATCTATAGACGCCATGTAGTGCAACTAGCGGAAAATGTTTCCTGCCCTCTGTATCTCGTCTCTGCTGTATGCTAATCGGGGGTCCTCCAGTTAATGTGTGTTTGATTCCTAAGTTCACAGCACACAGAACAGATAATGAAAGACAGACGGGGACGGACAGACTCGGCCGTTAATCTTACTTATGCTGAACACCACATATATTAGTATGACAATGGGCTGTTCCCTGATGTCCGCCTGCTATTCAGCTTTATTCAGTGCACACCCATCCAGTCTTCATGTAGCCGTCCCCCTGGGTGGATTCAACCAGTCATGACAACCACGGTGATGCAACATGTTTGTAACGAGTGGTTCGGAGACACATGACAAGACATGTGTCTGGGGTCACGTAGTGAGATCTCTGTAAAGAGACGAGGATTTGTGACTAATGCAGAAAGGTATGCCTTCATTGTTTTCTCTCTGAAAACCAAGACGGCGTTGGTGCTGTGCACACTGTCTGTTGACGTCAGTTCTAACATCTTTATCGAAATCTGGAGCAAGAAACTAGTTGAAAGGTTGCACGGCAAATGTGCCTGTGCTGTCCGGATAGATTACTAAAAGTTTTACTTCTTGTTGGATAACAACTCTTAGTCTAGAAAATAGAGGTGTGTCTGTTGGTGACAACACATTATTCAACAACAGGTTGATAATGGAGATTATGTGTTCAATGCCAAGTAATTGGGAACACTTTTCAATAAGGGTACATTAATTATCATTTGTAAATGCAGTAATTAGTATTCACTAACAATTAATTGATGTTAATTAATGTAAGTGTTTTCAACTTTACAGTAAAATTCACAAAGCGCATTAATAAATGGTTATTTCAGGTTAATAAATGCTTTATTAGGATTAAATTGCCATCAATGTCAAAATGCTTCTAACTGTATTATTTATCTGTTAGTTAATAGGCATTACTGTGTTAACTAATGTTAATAGAATAGTTAGAAATGATTGAATAAGTACGTTAATTAACATGAGGACTGTTAATGATTACATGACACATTAACTAACTGTTAATAAATGCTTTTACTGCATTAAATAGTGTTAATAAATGCACCCTTATTGTAAAGCATTACCAAGTAATTGCATAGTAGTTAAAGGGTTGCGGTTTCCTTAGGTTAGACGCAATTTTATTTGGTTAGGTAAAGATGACTCTGGTCAATTTATAGGCACAAATAGTAATTAAAATCATTTGAATACTAATTAGCTAAAGTTAGCATGTTTACCTTAAATATGGGCACAACCATAACATGTTTTTCCCGAAAAGATACCTCAGTTGATTAGCTTAGTTTAGCATAAATACCTAAACATTAAAGAGACAATACGTATTTTTCCTTTTACCTGTAGTGTCTCTACAGAGATGTGTACCTTCTCTTGAATATAATGGAATCAGATGGCACAACCATTGGAAAAACAGCAATGTTTTTTTTTCTTTTAGTTCTTTTTGTTTGTTTGTTTTTTCTCCACAAGTCATGATCTGGTAAATCCAGACAATCCACAGACTTTCGTGTTAGCAGTTTCAGACAGGAACTATTTTCTTGCAAACTGTACCTTATCACAACACAGAAGGATACGTGTATGTATTGGTTGATGAGACGCTCATGGTTGTGACAGGGCCGGATGTAGATATAAATGCCGTCTAACTTGACTGAGCCAAGCTAGTATTAGGGTGATCCCTTAGCTTAGGTAGCTAGCCTTTCGTCAAGTAGCTGCATGGTGATGTAGAAAGAAAATCACATGAATCTGCTCACAATAAGGTCTGCTAGTAATCATGAGTAACTGTAATCATTCCTGGAAAGAAATTTCCCTGTTGGTTTTATTTCAAATGCACTTTAGCGGTGCATTGAGCAACACAAGCAAAGTTGCATCTGGTTCAAATGTATATTGAGAGAAGGCAGATATCACTACAGCCAATATCTCAAAAAATAGCACCACATGATTTTTTTACTTTTAGGGTGAACATCAACTTACACAGTCCCGGAGACTGTTACCAGCAGCTCTAAAGCTCACTAATGGCAGTGGGCAAGCCTAAAATTGGAAATACATCACTTTTATGTGTCTGGTAACACGGAGTAGATACCTACAGTGAAACACTGGTGTGTGACACACTGTTTGTCCAAACTTTCTCTGCTTCCTGTTGCTGATGGGTCACCCCACACATGACCAGTCAATTACAAAAGGGGCAATGGTTCCTAAAGTTTTCTGATATTTTTGGAAGACAAATCCTGAAGCCTTTTAAAAAGAAACAGATTTAAGTAAAGAAGGCCAGCGTTAGAGATACCATTGTAGAGATTCAGATATAACGTTGCATGTTTGAGCTTTTACTCAGATTAGCAGACTGTTGTGCCCTAAAATAAGCCGTGATAACTGTTGTGAGCATCTTCTGTTTGCGCTGTATGTTTTTGTAAGCTTGCGTCTGGCAGTGACTAACACAGCGTTAGTGATTGTTAAGTGGTCTGTCACATCATTCATAAGTTTACAGTGTGTCCGCCGATTGTCAATCAGGCACGATGGGAACTGGCTCACTGGCACTAGTAGCATTTGTAATTCAGACAGTGAGACGAACCAAATCAAGCCTCCCCGCTGAACATGAATCTCATGCTTTTAGGAAGTGCACGGACCCATTTCCCCCTTCAGTAGTATAAAGTGGAAATACTTTTCTAGTGGTAACATTCGGACCAAAACAAGTCAGTGGAGCTCAGCTCAGACATTTAAGCGGACGTAGATGTAAGAAAAACACATTTTCAGTGGAGGGGGTCTTTAATTGACGGATATAAAAATACCTTTTTGTCTGGTTCTCTAATGAATTTAAAGAATCATATGACCCACAATGTAAAACTATTCCATTCAAAACAAAAGAAAACATTTTTATATACTTACTTATGTTTAGCCTTAAAAGATATTCCCTTAACAGATGATGATTGTTCCAAACAACTATCATGTTAGTTTTGTATCTATACAGACAAAGGCTTCTAGCGCCCTTGTATTTTATGTATTTATACACAATACAACCAATTTGGTGTTTTTTTTATTTACCAACAGTGGCGGTGAGCTCCTTCATGTGTCCGGCGCGAAGATTACCTTACCTCGACCTATATTCAATAAGGTTGGTAACTACGATAAGGCTGTCCTCTTTTCTCTTGATGCCGATAAGGTGGTTACTGAGTGACTAAGCAGGCTGGATAAAAATTACTGATGTAGAACTGTCACCCTCAAACAGTAAAGCCTTAATAACACTGTTTATTTGGAGACAAAGGTCAAACTAGTCCGTACTGCAGTCCTGTACTGCAATACTGTAACTGAGAAAAATATGCCAAACACAAAGAAGGAAATACAGCATTCCATCAACAATGCTTATCAGACTTTAATTGAAAGCCGACTAGCGTCACAAAACACTGACTGTCAGCTGATTCTCAAAGCACTGACAGCCTGTGTAATTTTAAAAGGCATACCTAATCTTCTGTCTTGCAATGTCACAAGACATGTAACAAATTAAAGTGTTCATTCATATATTCACAATGTCTAACTGGACGACAATAAATATGATATGCATAGCTGCTTTTCCATGCCACTCAAAACTCTGTAAATCATTTGGGGTGGGGGGGGCTGTGTTTTACATGGGAAGAGAAGAAAAACAAAAACATTGAGTGGATTTGAGCCATCTTAATCCTCCCGGAGCCACTGCTACTGTTCAAATTGTCTTTATCACCGGCACCAATTTTATATGCAGAAGGAAGGCCAGAGAAGGCACGGTGGAGTCTGATGAGACCACTTTCATCGCTGAACTTCTGTCGCTGCATGAAGATTTGGCATTGTTGCCACCAAGAAATCTCTCTGCTGAATACGTAGGAGACATTTATGTAACCAACACCGGCACCAAATGGATGCTGTTTCCTGTGAAATGAAACACACTTACCTTCCATTTTACCTTTTCAAGTGCAAATTCTGCCACATTACAAAGTTGTTTTTCAGCATTTAGACCTGCCAGGAGCAACGCATTCCGGCACAGATAAAGCTGGATGGGTCATTAATGTGGAAATGGCCTTAAGCAGTCTCTGTTTTGATTTCTGAGGAAAATATAAGAGTTCTGTTTCACAGGATGTCAGACGGTGGTCGAGCCTGTACTACACTGGATTCAAGCTTGACAGGGAAACGTAAATAAACATACTTGATTACATCTTAATTGAGATTCTATCACACTGACTGAAGTTTTTGGAGCCTTATAGTAATGAAAGAAAAAGCCTAATTGTGGTCACGGGCCTCCTCTTGAATGCATAAAATTGGACATCTGTGTCTGAAATACAGAGGGGGACTGTGTCACAGGTGTTTTCACTCCACACAGGATTGGGTTTATACGTAAACAGTGGACACATCTGTTTAGATTATTGGGGTTGGGATGAGGGGTGTGTGGGATGAAATAAGGGGTGGCGGTGTAGAGAGTGGCCATCAGTAGAGAGAGGCTTGGAGAAGGAGTTACCCATGCGATACGTCACACACAGTGGGATTAAGCAGGATTATGGGATAGTGTTAAATTCTCTAAAAAAAAAAACACTGCGGCAACATCAACATAAGATTCCTGTTATTAATTTGAGTAATTGTTTTGTCACAGGACTCCGGGGTTTTGTTTGCCCTGTGTCGCCTCCTCTCCTTGTTCCTGTGTCTGTGTTGTGTGCATGTGTGTGATCGCCACACGTTGCCAGATGGTTCTTCCAGCTCCGGGGGTAACGTGGCTCTGGCCAGCTCATTGTGGCGTCAGTTCCTGAGTTATCCCTCAGTGTGTCAGGTGAATCCCCTGTGCACTAATTATTAATCAATATCACATCCGGTATTTGGACTGTGGTCCTCATGTCTCAACCACGCAGTGGATGCCAATAATGGGCCAAAAAAGTCTCAGCTCACTGGAGATCTCCAGCGACAGCGTTTACTTACACACACCTGATTGTCACTGACTCACCTTCACCCACCAGCTACTTACAGGAAGTAACAAAAAACTCTGCTTGACTTTGTCTGAAACTAAATGTATCACATATTTGACATTTTCGAAAGTTTGCATTATTCGCTCTCTTGCAAGTTTGGAAGATTGAAACCACTCCCATCTGTGTAAACTATGCTAAATGTGAAGATACAGCCCTCTTGTCTCAGCACAAAGAGCTAAGCTCTGACTGGTGGGAACATAATGCACCCACTGGCTCCTGTAGGCTCACTGCACTGCTCGTCCACAACATTAAAACCACCTATCCGATATTAAATTGTTACTTCTAATGTTGCCACAGACAGCACAGGACATGGACTCTGAGGGCCTCTGAGGGTGTTCTGTGGTACGTGGCACCAGGACATTGGCAGATGTTCCTATGGGGAACCACTTTCGGCCATTATTTCATCCTTTGAACGCACATTTGGATTGGGATCTTAGGAGTTTTGATACCAAATCTTTAGTCCATTGTCATTTTCCTCAAGCTGTTCCTGAATGGTATTTGTGGTCTGGTCAGGCACATTAGCCTATCAATGAGAAATATTAGGAAATAACTTCCCTCCTCTGCATGACAGAGTATTTGCAAGTACAAAGGAAACTGTTGTACTGTTGTAAAATGTTGTTTACACAGTATTTCTATGAACAAACAAGTGAAACACACCCACTGGTTAACATATTAACCAGTGGGTTTGAGAAGTGCTGGCAGGTGGATTTTCTTCGGCAAAGCCAGGGAACTTTGCTCTTTCCAACCTTCGCTCATACAGATTGCTTCAAATCTCTGCTACTCATATTCTTTTGGATGAATTAATGTTGTATGATTGTATTAGCGTGAAAGGTGTTTTAACTGACCACGTGTCTTCAGAATTACAAATCATTCATTCATAAGATGATTGATGCAGGTTCAACCCCCTGCACTGCCGGAAGGAATGAATACTGCCCCGTGTTTTTAATAATTGACAGTGTGTTTTGGGAGAAAGGTAGACGCCAGCTTGGAGCACGGTTGTCATGTGTTGCCTCCATCACTGTCTGTGTTATTGAAGTTGTTAATAGTGACATTTTAGCTTGTGACCTAGATAGCACAGCTGTTAATAATTCCTTATTAACCATTCCAAGGAAAGTCATATAACCCCACAATCCCTGCTGTAAATCAAAGATAACGCTGACACTCCCAATGAGATGGACCAACAAAGTGTTGTAAATCATGATTAGCAAATTTAAAGGGGCCATCAATTGCCACTTTCTACTGTGTAGCGTTTTGTCTAATTTTACATGCTTTTATACA
>KV751318.1:10619721-10642433 GCA_001698575.1 Mola mola
GATGTGCTCTAGTACATATCAAACAGAACTTTAAGAGCATTTCACCACCAACATGAGTTATGTATCAGCAAAATAAAAGCCATAAAGAAGAAATGAGGCACAACCAGACCAATTATGTACCTTGTGTGGTTTAAAAGCTCGCACCTGAAAAAAAAAGTGTTCTATTAAAAAACAAACATAAAAGTGCAATCTGGTAGCAGGGGGAAAAAAGCTTTTACAAACAAAAATGGAGAGCATCATGGGTAAATGTAGGTATAGAGTAGTTAATGTAACTGCTGTGTGGACTGGTGGAGTAGGGAGCAGCACTGGCTGTGGTGTAGACAGGGAATGACCCCTCAGTGTGCACATACATCCTGTTCAGAGGTTTAGCAGCTCTGTTAGCAGTGAGTCTGTGGTATGTGCTGCCCCCTGTTGAGCAGATGGGGAAATGTCCAGCTGAGGCTTGAGGCAGGAGGGACTCCCCAGAGCTCCAGCTGAAAGTCCTCTTTGTTCCAGCTTGCACAGCGGAAATAGGAGAGGCGCTGAAGCCCCGAGCAGGGGGAGTGTCTCTCTTCAGGAGGGATTCGATGGAGAAGGGACTGCTGAACTTCCCCTCACATCGCAGCTGAACAGTCCTGCAGGTTGCAGGTTCAGGGGAGTCGAGAGCCAAGTGGTGCTCTGATGCCCTGCTCTTGTTTTCTGGTTCCACTTTGGAGGCCAGCTCAGGGAAGAGCTGCAGGATGCCCTTGAAATGACGGCGCACCATCTTTGCTGTGATCTGACTGGGGTCCAGTTTCCAGTAGTTTCTCTTACTGTCCCGTGAATCTGGAACCACTGGAACCTGAGAAAACAACACAGGGAGCTTAGAGACAGAAGTTGTGTTGTTATTTCAATAAAATAATAGAATCATTTGAAAATGATAAAAGTTGGGATTGAAAACTCACCTTGACAAAACATTTGTTGGTTGATAAACAGACTCTAATGTTGTTCTCAACAGATCTTTTCTCCTCACAAATTAGTGGTGCCATCTTGTCCATCAACTAGAAGACGTCAACTTTCAGTTAGAGTTCATTTGGCTTTCAATGGAGGTTTACTTAGAGACAGTTTTTGTCTGTCTTACCTGAGGAAAAGTGAGCATCTTGTGTGGAGCGCCTTGGAGGACCACAGCGATCTTGGCCAGGTAGGTGGTGCTCTTCCTGACCAGACGCTGCTGGGAGCTACTGGCTGGAACAAAGAGAGGCAGCTGAGCTCCAAACATCTCTGTCCCGCTCTGCATCTTCTTCATCAAGTCCTGCACACACACAGCAGAGTGTTCACCAGCTAACCAAGGGCAGATGTTTGGTGAAGGGGATCGGGCATAGATATAAGTCCTCATGGGACAATGGGACATCAGAAGATGTGTGCTGCAGGTTAATGAGGCCCTTTTGTAAGTAAATGAGCCGTTACTGCTGGAGGTGGAGTCAGTGATCACAGCAACAGCCCATTTCAGAAAGTTCATCAGCATGTCTGTGTTCTCAGACTCTCTCTGCTCTCCTTAATACATTAATTCAGAATTTATGGCTAAAATTTAAAGTTTTCTATTGGGAAAATATATGTTAGTAGTATAATATTAGAATAATATTAGTTAGGTCTTCTGACCAGATTCATTTTCAGTAGCAATACATGGGCCAATTCAAAAATTAAAATGGAACATAAAAGGAGTAAAGTCAAATAAAAATCAAGCCTACTCCAAGATACAGCTGATCAACAATTTGTCTAAAAACTCACTAATATACAAGGTGTTGTGATCTTTTGACACTATGAGAACATTTATTTAATCAACACTCAATACGATGACTGATATTAGTAATTGCCACCAGTTTAAGAATATATTTCAACAGTTAAGTTTTCAAATAATTTTAGAAGTATACTCACAATCAGTTTTGTTATTTTGTTTTTTTTCTGAAATGCACGTCGTGTCAAATCACTGAAGTTTTCAAAGCCGAACAGCAACTTCAGCCGATCATCGACTCGGAGCAGGTGTGTGCTGTCCCTGCCTCTGCCTGAAATTTTTATTTGAAACATTACAGTTTCCATCTTTCATTTTTTTTTTTTTAAATCACCACTATATATATTGATAAGACAAACCTTTTTTTCCACCCTGTCAGATGCAGCTCTGGTAATACACAATATGTAACTTAGTGATATTCCAGTGAGCAATCAATCACATTCCGGCAGTTTGCACGTCATTCATCTTAAGTCAGATCTGCTGCCTTTTGTCTCACATAATGGCAAAGGTCATTTACATCAGTGATCCTCATTCAGATACTTCAGTGCTTTACCCGGATGAATGCTTTATGCAAAAAAGGGTACAACTGGACTAATGGAGGCTGCCAAACAAGCTGACTTCACTTGTCTTTAATTGAAGCTGTGCTGCTCAGCTGCTCTCTGGGTTCTGTCGCAGGAGGTGAAAGCAGGCTCCTGGATAACCCCTGAAACGATGAGTTATAGATTTTGTTACTTTGTCAGTTACATTCTTGATCAGATATGTGTCTCGTTTAAATTGAAGGGTATCAGCAGTGCTTACAAAAAATTGGAATACAACACAAAACAACTTCATTAATCCCACAGGGGCAATTAGTTTAGAGCAGCTTGATGCCTACAAAAAGACATACACACAACAAAAAACTTGTAAAAAGGTCTATGAGTAGAAGTCTATGTTATTGATAAATAGTTGCTGCATATGTAATAAAATATCTGGCAAGAAAAATGACACCAAGTATAAACATTTAAAATGCAACTTGCACAAAGGATGAATGAATGGAATAGCAGTTAGTTTTACACGCAGGTAACACATAATGGCGACCTGATGGTAACAGAGAGATTTCGCTTGCAAGAATATGTTCAGAGGAAGCCAGAACTAGGCCATCGCAGAGAGCACATCATTTTTGATTTTCTGATGTTTTAAGGGTTAGTAACACAACATATCAGTCGAATTAAGACAATAATATCTGTAAAAACAAAAGAATTAGAATGTGTAGCCGGCCACATTGTTTATTTGAGCCGTGGATAAAAGTTATCTTTGTTGTAGTCATGCAGTTGCATTCCAGCAATTCTCACCTTTCATTACAAATTCTGAGCCATTTAAACAAGTCATCTGCTTGGTTCAACAACATACTTATGTGTTCTTAGAGAAACTGAAAACAATTCTTCATAAATCAAAACCTATAAGAAATACATCTAATAACGATCTCCTGTTTATTAAACAACAGACATTAGCCTTTGTACATAGCCAGCATATTATGTGTCAAACATCTTGGTTGTCTGAAACTAATGATAAAAAAATCTTTATCATCCTTTAAGTTGCCTCACTTTGATTAAGAAAGACATCCTTATCCACATTGGATATTTGATTTTCTCTGCTATTATATTCACTTGAATATGTACATGAGCTGCATGTTATGAAAAAAACAATAAGGTGGAACGCCTCACAGCTTTTCAAGCGCGTCTTTGGACTCAGGATTCTTTTTGATCCACAGTAGGAAGGGGAATCTATGGGAGCCTTGACCACATTGACGCCACAGCGTTAATCTTTTCTCCGGATTTTACAGTACAGTGAAAACACAGCCTTCTGTGCTATGACTGGAGGAGCAGTGAGTACAAACAGGAAATACTGAAAGACAAAGTTTATTGTTGAAGTTGTATTTCAAATAAACTTTTTAGGTCACTAAAAAGCAAACAGATAATCACTGCATATTAATATGTATGACAAATGCATATTTATTGAATTTATTGGGGGTTTCCATTTTGGTTGTTATGCCATGTTTTTCTATAAAACTGTGTAGTTCAGGAGACACTGTGATTTGACCTCATACCAATGATGAGGGTGGGGAGGGTTTGGGACGTGGTAGATGTGTTCACTGCAAATCCAATATTCTTTCCATAATCAACTATTTTCGTGCAGATAGATTCTTACAGTGTTGAATTTATCCAAAACATTAAGTTTTACTTGGCTTATCAAGTGCCTCAAAAGTAGAAAATTAAATCTGGACCCCTAAATTAATTACATTTTGGTCAGACAATCTCATTCGTATGGTTACCATTAATAAATTACATTATAAAACTGATGACAGCTATTAAAATCAATCATCAATTTAGGTTTATAGATTTTACTGATTTGATTTTTTTTTTTTTTAAATCTGTGTGGTGCCAGAGGATCACAGTATTTTTGAAATTGTAGTTACTTGTTGATCTTGTGATCCTCAGAACCAAACTGGATGCCCTCCTAAGTCCTAATACACAACTATATTGTTAGTATTTATTTTTGCTATATTAGACTTAAATACAAGCTTAATATTTAGATTTTAGTTGTAAATTCTGAATAAATGTATTGTTTGGGAGGACAGAGAGGCAGAGAGTCTGAGAACACAGACATGCTGATGACCTTTTTGAAATGGGCTGTTGCTGTGATCACTGACTCCACCTCGAGCAGTAACGGCTCATCTACTTACAAAAGGTCCGCATTGACCTGTAGCGCACATCTTCTGATGTCCCATTGTCCCATGAGGACTTATATCTATGCCCGATCCCCTTCACCAAACATCTGCCCTTGGTTAGCTGGTGAACACTCTGCTGTGTGTGTGCAGGACTTGATGAAGAAGATGCAGAGCGGGACAGAGATGTTTGGAGCTCAGCTGCCTCTCTTTGTTCCAGCCAGTAGCTCCCAGCAGCGTCTGGTCAGGAAGAGCACCACCTACCTGGCCAAGATCGCTGTGGTCCTCCAAGGCGCTCCACACAAGATGCTCACTTTTCCTCAGGTAAGACAGACAAAAACTGTCTCTAAGTAAACCTCCATTGAAAGCCAAATGAACTCTAACTGAAAGTTGACGTCTTCTAGTTGATGGACAAGATGGCACCACTAATTTGTGAGGAGAAAAGATCTGTCGAGAACAACATTAGAGTCTGTTTATCATCCTACAAATGTTTTGTCAAGGTGAGTTTTCAGTCCCGACTTTTATCATTTTCAAATGATTCTATTATTTTATTGAAATAACAACACAACTTCTGTCTCTAAGCTCCCTGTGTTGTTTTCTCAGGTTCCAGTGGTTCCAGATTCACTGGACAGTAAGAGAAACTACTGGAAACTGGACCCCAGTCAGATCACAGCAAAGATGGTGCGCCGTCATTTCAAGGGCATCCTGCAGCTCTTCCCTGAGCTGGCCTCCAAAGTGGAACCAGAAAACAAGAGCAGGGCATCAGAGCACCACTTGGCTCTCGACTCCCCTGAACCTGCAACCTGCAGGACTGTTCAGCTGCGATGTGAGGGGAAGTTCAGCAGTCCCTTCTCCATCGAATCCCTCCTGAAGAGAGACACTCCCCCTGCTCGGGGCTTCAGCGCCTCTCCTATTTCCGCTGTGCAAGCTGGAACAAAGAGGACTTTCAGCTGGAGCTCTGGGGAGTCCCTCCTGCCTCAAGCCTCAGCCGGACATTTCCCCATCTGCTCAACAGGGGGCAGCACACACCACAGACTCACTGCTAACAGAGCTGCTAAACCTCTGAACAGGATGTATGTGCACACTGAGGGGTCATTCCCTGTCTACACCACAGCCAGTGCTGCTCCCTACTCCACCAGTCCACACAGCAGTTACATTAACTACTCTATACCTACATTTACCCATGATGCTCTCTGCTTCAGTCTTTAATATGTGTTATACCTGAAAACCCAGCTTCGAAATCACTACACATTTTCGATAAAATGTAAGATGATTTAAACTTGCTTGTTTCAATAAGATTGCAGCATCACGGGGATACTCGTTCATACATTACCATGTTAATACAACTCTGCAACTATTTGCTCTAATATTGGAACAACACACAGTCACAGCCAATATTTATACTTGTCAAAAGAACAGCAAAGGTATAGCTAATGCCAGTAATTGACAGGTCCCAGTAATATGTATAACACTAAGTCAGCATGAAAATACCAGGACACTGAAACTGACGCTACATGGAAATCAGTCTTCATTATCCTCTTTAAAAGTGTCAATTATCATATTTTTTAAATTAAAAGTTTACAATTCCATGGATGTTGGATGGATAATCCCTCTTTATGATGGTAATTAGAGGGTGTGTACCTTTGTTCTATAAACAAGGTGTAAATGAGGGCGTGGGGCCATTGTACACCCTTACCACGGGTAAAACACCACAAGTTAGTGAATAGAATATCTTCTTTTTTCTCTGACTATCTCTGACTATATCTATTCTCTGATATTTGCTAGAGACAATAGATCCCTTAGATTAGTTAGAAAATTACACCATGCAGATCAGACAGTAATTATACCCAACAGAAATTAAACCTTCAATCTCAGATGACTTTATAACAAAATGTCTCACTCCCTCTTCATGCTGTGAAGGCCTTTGACCATAGAATGGCACTACATATTTGAGGTTGTCAATAGGTTTAATGTTGGCCATGAATTTATAGAAATTACTTTTCTACAATTACTTTGTGATGGACGTCAGAGGGGTGAGTAGTTGTGTTCCTTTGACGTAGTGGAATTTTAGGGGTGGAGCCCCTGGAGACCTTACTTCAGGTCTTCAGCCACTGTTGGTGAATAGAATTTCTCCTTTTGGTGTGGCTAGATATTTGTAAAATAGGATTATAGCATAAATTCCACACCATCTGATAACATTAGATAGTACATTGAAACCATTTCAATTGGAGTCAATAAATGAACCCAATGAAATTTGGTGTCATGATTTCAAGGAGATGGATTCCTTACAAGCACATTCGTGAAACATCCAGATGATCTATTAAAATGTACACGACCCCACCTAACGATTCAGACCTCGTTCACTCACAAAAAGTTCCTCATTAACATAGAATACACACATTCACTGTAGCGTCCTCCTCATCTTGAATGCCGTTCTTCTGGGATGATCATTTAAAAAGATGTGAGCCACACCTTCTTACTCAGATATTATCATCAAGAAATATCACATCTGAATTCACATCTAATGTTGTGCCCTTAAAAATGGGGAATATTGATGAGAGAATGAGGAGAGATCACACAACGCAGCTCTTGTGCTCACTCATCTGTAATGAATTGATATACGAATAAACACAAACTCATTTACATTCAGTCAACATATTCAACATACTCAATATCAGGACTACAGATATCCTTACAAATAAATCCCTTTTATCATTTTCTAACTTATTCCTAATGCCATTTCAATTAAATTATCATATGACTAGTTTTCTTATGAAACATGTTTTTAACCTTCTTAGTCACTAAAACGATTTAACTTTTTTAACCTAACCAGTTACACATAGAATGTATTTTTAAACAATCAACTTATTTCTAATACCACACGAACAATTACATAACAGGATCTGATCACTTATATACAAACACATCAATGTAATGTTAATGGTGAAATGGCAAGACTGTTGAAGCAAACTATTTAACACGGCCACACCGACACGCGGTCTCCAGGAGCTAGCCTACGCTCATGAGAATTAGCTTGAAACTCGTATACAATTAACCGATATAAAACACACACTAAAGATTACTGTGACATATGCAAGATTATTGCTACTGTGTCTTCTCACAATTAGTTAGTGAAATGTGAGTTAATAGTTGTGAGTTAATACTAAAGTGTTCTGTTTTTTTTTTGTTTTTTTAAAAACAGTCCTCTTGCAGTCCATTGCTCAGCAACACTCTCCATTAACACAGGTCAATGAGTGTGATGTAATTGACTACACAATGTCGTATAAGCGTACGTGTCCAGTGTAACCACACATTTTATGTTCAACAGTCCATTTGGATATGTGTGCTGTGTTCAACAGTCCATTTATGTTTGCATTTTCTCAGTTCAGTTCGATGCAATGTTTCCTAGTGCCGAAAATGGCATGATTGCACATTGTATGTTTATGGCACCGTACAGTTTATATGCTGTTGCAGAGTTCTCAGGTTGTAACAAGCTGGTGAACCAAGTCTATCATATGTGAAAACCTTAGGCTGTCTGTGTCGTCACCTCGGCCACTGGAGCTCCTCATTGCTGGAAACACTCGGCACAGGTGAATCATCAATGTGGTTATCCTCCAGCTCTGGTAAGTTCCCCTGATTTGATGGGCCTTGATCAGTCTCTGGCTCAGGTGACATGTTTACCTCACACTGGATACGTTCAGGTTCCTCAGGTGTGATGCTGCATACAGGATTCATTGTCTCAGGGCGGCACAGTCTGGATTGTTGCTGAGGTAACACTGGATAATACTCATCATCATCATTGCCCTCTTCATCCAACTTTTCCACTTCCTGAACTTCCTCCACATTTCTTTTCTTTGGTCGTGGTTGTATTGAAGTTTCCAGTGGCAGTTGGTCACAAGGTAGAAGAAGATTATGATGCAGGATCCTGGACCTCCCTTTTCCTTTCTCATGTCTGAGTTCATACACAGGAATCTCTTTACTCACTTGGCGCACAACTGTGTGGACAATATCCTCCCAGCGACTTCTCAATTTACCAGGACCGCCACGAGGTGTCAGGTTTCGGACCAAAACACGGTCACCAGGCTGTAAGACTGAACTTTTTACCTTGCTTTCATAAAGTCTCTTACTTTTCATGGCAGCCTTGTGAGCATTTTCTCTTGTGATCTCGTATGCTTCTTCCATACCCTTTTCCACTTTTCCATTTAGCTGTGATGATTACCATCTCCATATGTTGAGGGGAGGTTGAACAACATGTCGACTGGCAGTCGTGGAGAGCATTCATATAACAAGTGGAAGGGTGAAAAACGTATGACTTCAGAACATGTACAATTATTTGCATAAATCAGTTTGTTCAGTGACTCTTTCCAGTTGGTCTTTTGTCTCTCCGTGAACGTCTTTAACATCTGAAGTAGAGTGCGGTTAAACCGCTCAAACTGCCTGTTCCCTTGGGGATGGTAGGGAGTAGTTCATGAACCAGCAACTCCACAATACTTTTTCAACTGTGAGAACAGTTGGTTTTCAAATTCAGCACCCTGATCATGGTGTATTCTTGTCGGAAAGCCAAATCTCAATGCATTGTCGTTGAAGATTTTGTCAAAGTTCACATGGGTGGGAGGTAACAATGTTCATGAGTGGTGCCCTTGTCTCATGGCTTGGTTTTTTGTTTTTTTCAGGCACAAACATCTCTTTGTGACATAATCCTCAATCTCTTGCTGCGTATAGGGCCAGTAGAACTGGTCCGGAATCAATGATGTGGTCCTGTCAACACCCTGATAACCCATCTCATCGTGGAGTTCCCTTAATACTGTGCTTCTATGCTTTTCTGGAAGCACCAGCTGACTTCTGCTTACAGTTTTCCTGTGCATCACTCCACTCTCATCAATATCAAGCTTGTCCCATTCTCTGAGAAGACATGCCATCTGCAAACCAAGGCGTCTTATTTCTGAGCATGATGGCTTCGTTCCAGTAAGTTTATACTGTATCACTGGTCCGATTGTGGGATCATTCCTTTGGTCTTGCTTGATCTGCCCTGTGGTCAGTGAAATCAGGGCTATACCTTCATTTACTGGTGGACATTCAACAGAGACACCCATGGACCAAGACACACTAGATTCATCTTGATTTTCCACTGCTTGTGTAGCTGCTCCAATCCAGTTCTGTTACCCATCTGCAACCGGTGGCATTCAGCTTGCCAGTAGACAGTACATAGGTAAGAGGGTTATTGTTATTGTCACTGTGAAGAATGGTGTGTAATAGAGGTAATCACGAAATTTCTCCGTGATTGCCCATTTGAGGGCCAAGAATTCCAACTTGCCCGAATGTAGATGATAATTTTTCTTGCCTGTAGTTAAAGTACGTGAGCCATAAGCAATCACACAGAGCTTTCCATCCTGCCTTTGAGACAATACCGCTCCCAGTCCGTGGTTGGAAGCATCAGTATGGAAAATAAAAGGTTGTGAAAACTCTGGGAAGCCTAGAACAGGAGGCTGAATGAGGCAGTCGAACAGTTCAAGGGTTGACTGATGCACATCCTTCCACTCAATGGGTGTACTGGACAGGACTCCTCTGGTGTTTCTTTTTGGTTGCCACCTCCTGTTTTTGTTTGGAGGGATTTCAGCCTGTGTAGGTGCTTTAAGTAGGTCATAGTAGGGGCTGGCAATACATGAAAAATCTTTGATATACTGCTGGTAATAACTCAAAAGCCCAAGATGGCTCTCAACTCACGAATAGTGCCTGGCTGTTTGTCTTTCTGGGCTGTGACTGCAGCAGTATCAGCTGGGTCCATCCTACTCCGTCAGCTGACACAATCCTGCCAAGGTATCGCACTTCTGGTTTAAACAGTTCACATTTTCTAGGTTTCAGTTTTATTCCATGTTCCCTTAAGTGCTGCAGTACCCTCCTAACATCACTGACATGGTCTTCAAATGTTCTACTATACACAAGGACATCGTCGAGATGTGGCACACGTATTTCATCCCTTAAGCCACCCAAACACTCTTCCATGCAGCGCTGGAATGCTGCTGGTGCATTCATGAGCCCAAACGGGATTCGGAACCATTCATATTGGCCCCAGGGGGTCACAAAAGCTGTTAAATGTTGACTGTTCTTGGTCATGAACCCCTGGTGATATGCCTTACCCTGATCCAGTAGTGTAAAAAGGGTGCTTCCCCCGAGGTTGTCCATAATGTCCTGCACTCTGGGGATGGGGTGGCGATCTGGGTGTTTTTTTTCTGTTGAGCTCCCTGTAGTCAATACATAAGTGTAGTGTGCCATCTTTTTTTTCTTACACAAACGACAGGGGAAGAGTAGGAAGAAGTGGACTTTTCAATCAACCCTTGTGCTATCAAGTCTTGTAAGTAATCTTTCATTTCTTTATATAAGGGCTTTGGAACAGAGAGATATGTTCTTGACACTGGATTGGGGTCTTTCAGTGAAATACTCATTTGCAGGTTTTCCACACAGCCTACGCCATCATCAGACCTGGAAAATGACCCTGATTCTTCTCTCAACATCTGGCCAACTTTTTGTCTCTGCTGTTCATCAAGGTGAGTAAAATGAACCGGATGATCCCATTGTCCATGAGCAGTGGTGTCTTTACTGGAACTCTGTGCCTGGACATGTTGAATGGATGCAGTTAGCGCATGGTCTGTTTTAAAAATGTTGGCAGGATACACTGAACTGACACACTGCACAGTTCCAATTGCAGTCCTTCCTCCCAGTGTGATGTCATGACTTGTGGGGTTTTACTGACACAAGGGTATCACAAAACTCTAGTCCTTCAGGCCACTGTGGGTTCTCATGAGGTTCAATAACCAGAGTCTTGTCCTCCCTGACAGGTGGTGCCTGCACACGGCACTCAACCAGCACAGAGCTACGCTTAGGCACACTGATTCTTTCGTTTGTCGTGTGCACAACATGTTCACATGTCTGTCCAATACTCACAGCTTAATAAAGATTTTTGCTTTGTTTTTCCTAAGGTGAGGAAAAGCCATTTTTACTGCTTTCATGAGTTTTTCTTTGTCTCCATGTTGTTTCTTGTCCTGCAAACTGTCCAACACCAGGCGTTCAATGACATTAAAACCTATGATAGGACACTGTTGCTGGTCTCCTTTTAGCACTAGTATGGGCACTATTAATTTGTCATCATTAGCAGCAAGCTTAAAGCATACTTCAAGCCAACCAACATATGGCATTTCTGTCCCATTGGCAGCTTCAATTTGTAGGGAATCAAGTGGGTCAATGACCTCTGCAGCGTCTCTCAGTGGCACATCAGGTAAGTGGTTTGCGTTCCACAATTCATCTAAAGCACAAACTTGTGAGCCTGTGTCCTACAGTGCCTGAACTCTGTTTGTTTAGGTAACATCCGATGATGCACTTTTTGCCTACCAACTCCCTTACTGTAGGTGTTTTCTCTGATACATTATTTTTTTGTGGCTTGACTTTTTCATGTGACTTTTTTTCCTGCTTCTTAAAACTTAGACATATACAAGGTTTACAGAGTCCTTTGTGTGTGGGCCGGTGAGCTCGCTGGTACTCTTTTGAACAGTAAAGTGTAGTTTTGCACACTGAGCAGCATTTAAGCATCTCTCTTGGTTTTTCTTTTGCACAACTTGCACAAAACTGGGACTTATTCATGTCACTGGTTGCTCCATGCCCAGCGGGGGCAACCCCTTTTAGTTTAAAGGGCTCTTCCTTGCTGGTTCTGCTGGTCTCTGTGCTTTGCAGCTTGCTTTAAAATGTTCACTGCTCCCACACCTAAAACAATGCTGACAATACTCTTCACCTGCTTGGATAGAAGCTAGACACTTTGGGTGAGAATGTGGTACTGGGTAATAACGTTGCGGTGCAAGCCTTTGTTGGGATTGGGTTGTTCCTCTCATCTGTCCAGGACCAAAGCCTCGCTGATACTCCTGCACTGCTGAGGGTGACTGCTGGCTGTAAAATGGCATGGCATTAGATTCAGTCTGATAACGTGGGAACACTAGATATGGGGCAGAAACATTTATTAGCTCTGTGCTTGGTGAGGGATATTGTGGAGTTGGTGCAGATTTTTGGATGGTTTCGCTGATTTGGGAGACTTCAGCTCTTAAGTCTTTCAGGAGGACCATACCAAAGCGCATTTCTTTAATCTCAAACAGCAGGTCAAGGGGCAAGGTTGTTGCCCTGTGCTGAGTGGCGTTTTTCTTTCCCACTGCATCTTCACCTGACTGAATTATATTCACATTAGGTACTCGTGGTGGGGCGGCATGTTTCTTTTTGTCCCGTCTCGCCTTCTCATTGGCACAGGCAATGTTCAGTTTCTCCAAAATCAGTTCATCTGAAGTGTTTGTCTGCAGGAGGCAAGGCTGCAGGTCACTTGTAATATTGTCATTCTGCAGGCCAGTTTGGACAGTGTGCATGAATAGACTCTGGACTAATGCTGGGTCATATTTTAAGCTTGAATCTGCTTCCTGGGGGGCAAAGGGAATTTTCTGCCTCAAGTCCATCGCCCTTATCAGGAAATTCTGAGGGGTTTCTTTACTGCTCTGCACTTCAGAGGTGAGTCGTTTATATAATTCTGTGGCACCCCTCTCTGGGTAATGACATCTCAGGCAGTGTCAGTTTTCCTTTGCCTTCGAGGTAACTTCTTAGCTGCAGGCCTGGTGTGATGGCACGGACAACAGCATCAACAATCTCTGACTCTGGGTAGTCTTTGCTAAGCCCGCTTTCAATCTGTCTGGCCAAAATGGAAAAGGTTAGCCTATCTTTTTGTCCTGGCTCACCAATTTGGGCTGATATCTTAAAGTCTTTGCGCCACATGTTGCCACTAGGGGATGCTGGTAGCATGGTCTTTAATGGGGGCCTGAACTTTACAGAGGGGTTTGCATTCACAAGTTCATGCAAGGCAGTCTCTTTTTCTTTTAAAGACAACTTCAGCGCCTCCATTTCCTTTTGGAGGTTTTCTTGTTCATCCGTGCGACACTGGGTTGCACTGTCATTCAGATTTGGTGTCATTTGAACTTTCTCTATCATGTCTTGAATATTAAGGAGATCTGACATGGCCTCATCCTCTAAGGTGGCTAGTTCGTCCCGTTCAATATACTTTATTAAGTGCGCAATCAACTGACCGCGAGTTTTACCAGTCACATGTTCTTTTGCCGGTCCTGATATCTGAAGTGTGTTGCATAGTTTAATCAGCTGCTCTACAGTCAATTTGTACAGATCTCCGTTAATCTCCAGCTTTAAGTTCTCTAGTTCAGACTCCAGTTTATCAGAGAATTGGACAAACTGTAAAACAAGTGGTCTCTTTGACTTTATTGGCCCTTTGCTGCTCCCTAGTGGTCACTTTTGCTCACTTC
The DNA here is from genome assembly GCA_001698575.1 of Mola mola. Classification (NCBI taxonomy): domain Eukaryota; kingdom Metazoa; phylum Chordata; class Actinopteri; order Tetraodontiformes; family Molidae; genus Mola; species Mola mola. The sequence continues at coordinate 10,633,511 of KV751318.1, forward strand.
AGGAGAGAATTTGCCAGTGTTTGCCTGAAGACAGCCTTGTGTGCCTTGCTGGGTCCTTCCTCCGATGCCTGGGTAATTTTGAGGGATGATCGGCGAGAGGGTTCCACTAAAACTCAGGGATGGACCTCCAACCAAGCATCCCAGCGGTGCCTCCAAATGTTGTGCCCTTTAAAATGGGGAATATTAGTAAGAGAATGAAGACAGACCACACAACGCAGCTCTTGTACTCATTCATCTGTAATGAATGAGGCGCGCTGTTCCCTCTACCCAAGTCCCGCAGCATTACTAGTAGATCACAGAGCAATCAAACAATTTACAGAGCTCTGCATCACCTACATACTTCGACAACAACTAATGATATGAACACATCTGTACTGGACTGTAATAAAGAATGAAATGAACCTTGTGTGAATTAAATGTTTAACCTGGAAGTGAATTACTCCTTAATGTCATAACAACTTGTCACACTAACAACATATTCATTTTAAAGTACCTTTTAGAGTACCTCCACACTTCAAGCTGCCTTTCCAGCTTATGTTGCAGTCTTTAAATAATGCTTTCTTCTTCAAATCCACTTTCATCTTAAAGCTTTTTCTTCAGTGATGGTGTTGCTTGCTATCAGTTTAGCTCTGTTATCTATAATATCCCATTTGAAGATTTTATTAACTTTTGAAGCTTTTAATGTAAATCACGTTGTATTTTTGTTGTTATCATACCATGTTGGTATAAAAAGGCCCCAATGTGCTAAAATGTAGGTAGTTCGGTTACAGTTCTCATGATGGTTTCGTTTCGTTTTCTGCCGCTTATCCGGGTCCGGGTCACGGGGGGCAACAGCCTGAGCAGGGAGATCCAGACGTTCCTTTCCTAGGCCACTTCCACCAACTCCTCTGGGGGGACACCAAGACGTTCCCAAGCCAGCCGAGAGATATAATCTCTCCAGCGTGTCCTTGGTCTGCCCCGGGGTCTCCTCCCGGATGGGCATGCCCTTAACACCTCCCCAGAGAGACGTCCAGGAGGCATCCTGACCAAATGCCCGAACCACCTCAACTGGCTCCTCTCAACGCAGAGGAGCAGCGGCTTAACTCTGAGCCTCTCCCGGATGTCCGAGTTGCTCACCTTATTTTTAAGGCTGAGCCCAGCCACCCTGCGAAGGAAGCTCATTTCGGCCGCTTGTATTCGCAATCTCATTCTTTCGGTCACTACCCAGAGCTCATGACCATAGGTGAGAGTTGGGATGTAGATTGACCTGTAAATTGAAAGCTTTGCCTTCTGGCTCAGCTCTCTCTTCACCACAACAGATCGCTTCAGCGTCCGCATGCCTGCCGATGCTGCCCCAATCCGTCTGTCAATCTCCCGCTCCATTTTCCCCTCACTCGTGAACAAGACCCCGAGATACTTGAACTCCTCCACTTGGGGAAGCGACTCTCCCCCGACCCGGAGTGGGCACTCTACCCTTTTCCGGCTGAGAACCATGGCCTCAGATTTAGAGATGCTGATCCTCAACCCCACCGCTTCACACTCGACTGCAAACGGTCCCAGTGAGAGCTGGAGGTCACTGTTCGATGAGGCCAACAGGACCACGTCATCTGCAAATAGCAGAGACAGAATCCAGAGGCCACCAAACTTGACTAACTCCGCCACTTGGCTGCGCCTAGAAATTCTGTTCATAAAAATTATGAACAGAACCGGTGACAAAGGGCAACCTTGGCAGAGACCAACCCTAACTGGGAACGGCAATGCGAACCAAGCTCTGGCTCCGACAATACAGGGATCGAATGGCCCGTAACAAAAGGCCATCTACCCCATACTCCCGGAGCAGAGCTGGTCCAGTGTTCCACGGCCAGGACGAAAACCACATTGCTCCTCTTAAATCCGAGGACTCTCCTCTCCAGCACCCTGGAGTAGACCTTCCCAGGGAGTCTGAGGAGTGTGATCCCCCGGTAGTTGGAACACACCCTCTGGTCCCCCTTCTTGAAAAGGGGAACCACCACACCTGTCTGCCACTCCAAACGCACAGTCCCCAATGTCCACATAATGTTGCAGAGGCCTGTCAACCAGGACATCCCTACAACATCCAGAGCCTTGAGGAGTTCTGGACGAATCTCATCCACCCCTGGGGTGCTGCCGCTGCGGAGTTGACAGCCCCAGCGACCTCGACCCCAGTGATGATAGAGTCCAGCAGATGGTGTTCACAGTATTATTTGTGTTGTTGAGGAATATTTAGTCTACGATAAGTTTCATGCTAAGCCAGTATTGAAGAGCTGAGTTTGCTATTAATCATTTTCTGTTTTATCCTTTGTGGCGCTGCTGTGACCTGTGAATTTCTTAGATTCTAAGCTGATTGATGATAAGTCTTTGATGCATCATCAAAGGACATCAAAAACATAAAAGGCATAATTCAGTCATAAGTAACCACCACTGCAAAAGAAATTAGTTTTGTATTGTAACTCAATGGTGCTGTAGGGACAGGACGGGACGGGACAGGACGGGACGGGACGGGACAGGAAGCAGCAATAAATCACACAAACACCTTAGCTTTGTTGTTGTTACATGCCCTAACCGACACTCTTTGGCCAAGAGCAAACCATTCAGAATCAACTTGTTCCTATTGTACAATGTTATTTAAAAGTGAACTTCTTACCTTTGTCTCCATAAATACCACTCACAAACCACTTCATATGTTTTAAACGATCCCTTCCATACATTTAACACATAGGCTTATGTGTCTGATATGACTTTTGAAGCAAAAGAGTAGGAAGAAACATATTAAAATTCCTCTGTCTTAATATTAAACTAGGACTGATAGAATGACTGTGATCGCCCTTAAAACCAGTTTTAATTTGTACAGTGTCTTTATCACCTCATTCTTACGCTGACGAATGGTTGAAACACCGTAGCAATGACTTTTGTTCCTTTTTGAGGGTTAGAGGTGTGGTTTGATTTTCTTTGCTACTGAACTCTCTGAACTTGTACACAAGTTGAAGTAAATCTCTTTTTTTTTTTTTTTTAAGCGAAAGCTCCTGGGGATGGTAAAACTTCTAAACTTTAAGCTTTCAAATGATTCTCTAAAAACAGAAATGGTTGGCATCCATGGAACAAAATTGCTACCTTGAGATCACTCTACAGTGTATAGTCAGATGCTGTTGAAATGGTTCTGAAATACACAACAGCAAAGCTTTCCTTCTGATTTTACAGTAACGTCATCCACATATCACACAACCAGACCATCTGTTCAATGACTGGAGGTGCAGTGTGTTTGTTTGCTGTTTTGTATTTTAACTGTACACTGATCAGCCATAACATTAACACCACTAAAAGTTGATGTGAATAACGCTGATCATCTCAGTGCAGTGTTCTGCTGTGAAACCCTCGATCCAGGCATTCATGTAAATACCACTTGGCAAATACCATCAGCCCAAACATCTGTAAAGACAAAGCAAAACCCCCATGGCACCTTCACACCCAGTACAGCTGCTCAGGAAGTGTCAAAAGAATATGACAAAGAGCTTTAAGTTTTGACATGTCCTGAAAGATTATGATCCCTGGGGGCCTCAACTTGTAACCCACAGTACTCACTCAATAGATCTGCCCCCAATATTCCTGTGCTAGACACCACAAGTACATATCTGAGGTCATCTGACTGTGTCTTCACAAGTAAAAGCCAGGTGTGTTAAACAATGGGACCTCCATTTTACTTAATATCTTCCTCCAATTAAAAAATGTTTGTGTAACTCAGGAGACAACACAAATGAGCCAATGGCTGTGCTCACTTTGACCCAATTTATTAAGATAGCCAAATATTCTATAGTATGATGTGGAATTTATCCCAAAAACATGCCAAGTTCTTGAAAATCCAAAATAATGTCATCCCGTGTTATTGAAAAAAAAAAAAAAAAAACCTCTTTTAAAGTGACAAATGGTTTAGCATTTAAGCGTAACGTTTGTCACCAATAAGAGTTTTGTTTTGTTTTTTTATAAGACAAAAGACACATCTTTTGTTTTGGATTTTACACACCCAGTTCTTATTGGCTCCCAGAAACATATCATAGGTCCTCAAAGAGAATGAGAACTGGTCCTGGTAATTCATAATTACATTCTGCTTCTTATAGTTACCATTATCAATACATAACTACTACTAGCTTTTACCATGAGAGGCTTTTTAAATATATTAGTGTAAATTTATTCATGCTTGCCGATTTGCCCTCATTTTAAACCTCTAGTTTTGTCCAACTTTTGATTGCAGGAGACACTCAATCTCAGAAGCATTGAGCACCAAGAATGTGAATAATTTGAATTTAGGTCAAAATTGCATGACAAATCGAAGATAATTTCCCAGTCACACAGTATTCGTGCACAATATCATGGAAAGTGTCATCTTTTTTTCTGAACTCAATTTAAAAAGGAAAACCGTCAATACACTATATTATCTATTAAGTAATGTAATTGAAGCTTTTTTGTTTGAAATCACAATATTCTAATTTGAGATGCATTAGTGGGAGCTTGAAAACAGCACTGTCTATCAAATACATAAATCACTACTTCACATGGAGCTCAAATAAAGAAAGACACAGCAGAGCCTAAATGAAATAAAATGCCATTTTAATTGTTCAGCCGTGTCATAACGTGGTCTCCAAAAGAAGCACAGCAGGACTACAACTGGTTCATCAACCTAGCTACCCTTGATAGCACATAAAACTGGGTTTTATTAGACCACCAATGATAGTTAAAGACTTTTCTATCAGACATCCAATTATAGCATAAAAAATAGTTAACCTACCAGTGATACTGTATATAAAACACTTGTCTCTAGATTTATCCCCAACCCACCCTCAATTTCACCCACATCCCTCTTTAGAACATTTGTGACACTGACATTTTATGCTTCAACAAGCACATATTAAGAATGCATAATTCTCCATTTTTGAGATTATATATATAAAAAAAAACTACACAATGTTACACTTTAAGTCAGAGTACAATTCAACTGATTATTAGTGTTCTACACATTTGGCCATAAACCAAAGGAACATTGTATAATATCACTATAACTTAACACTACATGTAATAATACGTTGTTTTTTTTTAAAAAATTACAAATGATTAGCATTGAAGAGAAAATGAAGATGGCTAGTGCGAAGGCAAGCTGGGTCAGTACCTTAACAGAGAATGAGTAATACAAAAAGAAATAAAAAAATAGAATAAGAAAAATTGAAACCAAAAAACGATAATACAGGCAAGGCTAAAACATGTGTTTCAAACTTTAAAGATCCACCTCATGTGCGCTCTTTCAGTTATATAACCTGCTCCAAGACCTCCTTTGTGTGATCCACATTTCTTTGATACTTAAAACCTTTGCTTACACTCCCCACTTCGACTTGCTTTAACATTTCCGTGGCAACCATCTTCTTTGTTTTGTGTCAGGCACTTTCCAAGACCTTTATTCCTCTCTTTACCTTCAACAACTCTACAGGCCAATCATAATGCTCATTCAGACAATACAGGCCAATCACTCCGCAGGTTCTATCAATACAACTGCAAAAAGAGCACAGGACATCATTTCCAATCAATGTGTTGCCATTTAAACTGAAATACTGCTTTTACTGTAAAGTTGAAGGTTTTTGTTGAAGTCTATCCTACCAATCCTACAGGTCGGTGTCAAACCAGGCCAGCTGGTTGCTGTCCATCAGGTCCTGGGTATGGCCAAGATCTGGCAACGGATCGGTGTGGTGGCCCAGGTCAGGCAGAGTGTCAGCATGGTAGTCAGCACCTTCCATCATGGGGTCTAATAGAGAGTCCTGGCCATAGGCAGCTGGGTAGGCCCTGTAGGTTCCATCTGAACACCAAATGAAAATAAAAATTAATAAAATGATGAACAAGGTTCCAGTCAAGGATAGAACATTATACATGTGCCAGTATGCAACCCACAAAACTCGTTTGCTTGCAGCACTGAGATGGGTAAATGTTGACAGTGACACTGTATACACCCATAGTACAGCTAAATTCAGTCAAGACACAGAGCACACGGAGTGCCAAATGCAAGTAGTAAAGCCTACTGCCTGCTGTCTTTTCAGCCTGTGTGACATTCCCTTATAGACTTGTAAAGTTTGGGAAGAACAATTTCCGAGATGTATTTGCGACCTGGCAAACAGTAGCATGGCTCCAAATGCTCAAGTAAGCGGAAAAAAATGATGTTTTCAACGACTGACTGGCTGATCATCCAGGACAATGAACTCGACAATTTTGTCAAGTTATTTTTGTAGCTAATTTTGCTCTCGCTAGAAATTTCTCAGAATGCAGCTTCCAGAGTTTGCTGCTGGGGTCCGTCGTACTTCCCTTTCCTTGCGTCCACCACTAAACAGGATAAAGAGTTTCCTGGTATCAGACAGTCCATAGAGTTAGTCCTTGCCATTTGCAATATCGCTGAAGAAGGCCACTATCGGGAATATTTCCGATACTAGTATCAGAATGGTAACAACTCTACTGGGTGGCACCGACAGATTTGCAGAAGGGGAAAAAAGGATGAGATACAAGAACTTTTTTATTCTGATATATTTTGAATTTTTGTGAATTAAATTGCACTGAACAAATAAAGTTTCTCTGAACAGTTTTGTCGCACAAAATTTACAACAAAAATGTATTTTTCTAACAAAAACAAAATACATAAACATACATAAAACAAAATAGTATAAAATCCATAAACCGATGAAATAAGGTGAGAAATAGAATGGGCATTTCATTAGAGACAAAAACAGGCACTCACCATCCTGCCTGTATGCTAGAGGGTCTCCCTGAGCTCCCATATCCAGTCCCATGTCTCCAGTCTATAAAGAGGCGAAACAGGAATGAGTAAAGCTTGAACTTCAGTCTCTAAATGAGTTGATGTTTGGTTAAAACTCATAGTAGAATATTAATTATATGCAGTATACAATATAAAATAGTGATATTGTATTAATTTAATAATCTTTTCATTGTGAAGGCACCATACACAAAATACTAAAACCCAGAAACACAGATTTTCTGGTGTGTGTGTGAGACTGTGCACACCTCGTTCCAGGCCATAGGTTCAGTTCTGAACAAGGAGCTGGTCAGCTCCACTGACAAACGTTTCTTATAGTCCTGAGGTTTATCCTCAGACATGCGGAACAGGACTGCTGCAGCGTATGTTGCTATAGGACACAATGTACAGCAACACAAGTATTGTAAACAGGTAGTGTCAGTGTAGACAGTTACACTTGTAATCACCAATGACTCACCAACGCCCTCATTACGGGAATGCAGTAGTTCAGTGAGTGGTGCAGTGGCTCCCTCAGCTTCGATTGCCTCTGCAGCTTCCTTGTCCTGAGCCAGTTCGCACAGCACACCTGCCGCCACACGCTGGATATTCTCTACTGGAGAATACAGCAACTGGGGACAGTAAAGAGCACAGAGAAAGACAGGATTCAAACAGAGTCACATGCAGCCTGTGTGTGACCGTAGGAGTTTGTCTCCATTGTAAGTCTAGGTGTTTAGTTTTACCTGGACAAAGAGTGGAATGGTGTTGAGCCCTCTGATGACAATTCTGTTGTGAACATCCCGGGCCAGGATGTGCAGAGCTCCCGTGCAGCCTTCTACTATTTCCTCCATACGTACACCCTCCTGTGTGCAATTAAGTGGGGGAGGAAGGAAATCAAATATTCAAAACCTTTTAAATGTTTTTTTTAAATGTAAATATATAGAACACATCAGGGGTTATTGACTTGGTTACACACCACAAATTGCTGCTGGTTGCCTCCCATGCTTGTGCGCCTCTGGGTGTCCTGGTGAGCCCTGACAAGCAGTTGCACCAGTCGGGGGATGGCTCCCTGCTCCCGCAGAGCACTGTGGTTGGCTGGACAAAGGGCTAGGTTGCGGATCAGACCAACTGTGGCCTAGACAGAAGGAAAAATGTTTAGTTAGTTGGAAATAAAGCAGTTTAATCAGTGTTGTAATTACATGCAAGGCTACACGTAGTTTTTATGTCTGCACAAAGTTGGAAAAAACTATTTGCTATGACATGCAGCAAATTTCACTAGATACCATTCAGTGCAATGTCTTATTCACATACAGACAAGCACCTAATCATACTTCAGGTTAGGTACCACAGTCTCTTCAGGCCTTTGCTAACCTTCCATGAAAAAAAAAAAAAAAAAAAAAAGATTTTTTGCAATTGCTTCTAATGATGCTAAAATATTACAATTATGCTCATCTACATCATGGAAGAAAAACAGGCTTAAACTAAAGAGACTTCTATTGAAATTAGTCATAAGTCAAGAGAACCTTTCCCTTTGTATCAGTCAGCAAAAAAGGTATAGGATAGCATGTTTTGAGTTAATTTGCCTCACTTGATAATGCGTTTCTCTGTAGTTTTGCCCGAGGGCACATCGCATCGTCAATGCTTAAACAATATATTATACGGTCCTAATGCAGGGCTGATCCAAAATTATGACTAAGAAAACATGTTGCTAATAACCTTGATCAGTGGCCAGTGGGATGGAGGATGCAGTAGTTTGACCACCACGGGCAGGCCATAATGAAGGCGCACAGCATTCTGGGCCATCTCGGCATCCTGGTGGCGGGAGGTCAGGTGACGAAGAGCGCAGACGGCCGGTTCGGTGATGTCCTCCCTGTCACCGGCTCGAAGCACTGTTCGCACAAGAGCCTCAATTCCTCCAACCTACCAAAGGATGAGATCAGTGAACTACATGTTATTACATTAAAAAAAACAGGACTGCAGACAAGTCAAAGTCAGACTACACATGTTCTACAGAGATACACAGTAATGTTTACAAGGACAAAAATTACTGGTGCAGTGACACTGCATTTTTAAAAATTATAACAGTTTAAAGCATGAAAAATTACATGATTGCTTAGGGGTGCCCTTACACTTGCCCCCCCCCCCCCCCCC
>KV751318.1:10646408-10671664 GCA_001698575.1 Mola mola
ATTGCTACCACATACCGGTACCATGAGCATAGTTATAAATGTTCTTTGTTAACCAAGGCTTTCTGCTTCAGATTCTGTGCGCATTCAGTTGACTCTTCACGTACTACCTTCTGCATTCACCATGAACAAGTTGTTATAATGGGGAACAATGAAGATGTTCTCTTCACTTTGGTGACAAATATTTTGAACTTAGCTCTCACATTAATATTATTGACTTTTATGCACATTTCTCTCCAATATCTACAAACAATGTTCCATATATTGGACTTAATTTGCTTAGGAATATCTCCCACCAATATAATTGAAAACTGCACATTTGACTTGCTGTGTGCAAAAGCTTGACAGATGCAGCAACAGCTACAAAGGGGGGGGGGGACTTAGCAAAGGGTCAATTGGTGAAGGAATGTCTGTAAAACAGCACTAGGACCTGCCTTATGAGCCACCAATAAATGACGCAGGTCAGGATACCAGCACACATTTCATTTGCAAGTAACAACTATTACATGAAACCCACTCTTTGCTATCACAATGCCTTGCAAAAATAACACTCAGAAACCACTCAAAGATAGCTTGCAGCTGAGTTACCTACCCCAGCATCTTAACCAACGCAGGGATGCCTCCAGACTTGAAGATTGCAAGGAGACCCTCGCGATGGTGAGAAAGGTTATGCAAGGTTCCAGCAGAGCAGCGAGCTGTCTCTACATCACCACTGTTCTGCATCGCACGAACAACAGCTGAAACCATTTGTGGGGAGCGCATCAGGGCATGACGTGATGCCTCCTTCTTTGACAACTGATGCACCATTACAGCTGCTTTGTTCACAACAACCTATAACAGAGACAGTGCTTTTTTTAGGGATGCATTATTGAGAAGAGATGTAAAGTGCATTTCTAATAGCCACATTACTCAGGGAGTACCAGTTTATGATTTAGATACATTCATGTGAGGATTTACTCAATTGTACACATACTTGGTCCTCATCATTTAGCAATTTGGTAAGCTCCGGGATGGCCCGAGTGGCCAACTCAGCATCATCTTGATAGTTAATGAGGTTGACCACAGCATGCTTAAGCATTTGAGAAGGCTCTGCCAGGCGCTGCACTGCTGTTGGGTGGGTAGCATCCAGCTGGGTGGGTTGGATCTGGATGCCCTCCTCCAAGGTCTCCGGGAACATGGCAGCACGCACACGCTGGGCCCGGGTCATGGCATACCCCTCTATGTCTGAAAATAATGCAATATATTGATTAGGATGTAAAGTTTGTCAGAGATTTTGTCATGCCAATTATGCTACAGTAGTGCGATATATAATACAATCTTACATACCTGTAGCCTCAGGAGTAAAGGGCTGGTTGAACTCCCAGTCGTAGAGAGTTGGATCATCCTCCTCGGCATCAGGGTTCCCCTTGCCACTCAGAGATGGTGCTGTGGTGGTGACTCCAGACTGAATACCTGAATCCAGGTAGGACTGCTGCTGCCACTGGCTCACTGCAGCCTTGCTATCTCCCATTGCCATGTCCAACTCCATCAAATCAGCTATACAAAAGGGACACAAAGAACGGCAGATTAGTAGAGAAGTAAGTTTAGCTCCAGGCTCTTGTTTGTGATCATAGTTGAATGTGTGATCTTAAATTATTTAAGCAATCTTAAGCGCCCCATTAAACACTTTTCATAATCCTTAACGAATAGAGCTTAGGAACGATGTCATTGGCGCAGTGCAATATCCAGGGTATTGGCCATTTTGCCGGCAAAATAAAGACAAACAATGACAAGTACCAATACCTATAAGTGCAGTGAATGCAATACAAAGACTGCAATGAAAAGAAAATGCAATAAAGAGAAAATGATTTACTGTGGCAAGCATTCAAAGGAAGCAAGGAGTTTGTATTTGGAGATGAATCCCTACGATATTCCAGAGTTGACCACAATCGGGAACTGCTAAACCCTTCCGATGTGTTGTCTTTACAATCTTTGATGCCTTTGATATTAGCAAAATTGAATGCTTAAGCCATCAAAGAACAGGGTACACAATCACTTAGTGAATTTGTAGTGACACAAATGTCCCTGCTGTGCAATAAGAGCTTTTCAGTCCTGTGGTATTTTGGACAGGATAAGTCTGGCCACAGGGAGTATAAGCAGTTCCTTTAATATTCACCTCAACTGAGCAGATCTTGCCCTCATTTTTGGGATCACCTCAGTGACCCCTCCGCAGCGCTTCTGTACTTTGTCACACAACATTTACTTAGAATTTACTTATATTACCCTTGAAAGATATGACATGATGGACTTCGTTGACTGAATTTGACTAAAAATTGGTCATATTTTAACAGACAAATGGAATTTAAAAAAAAAAAAAAGGGGGGGGGGGGATATTCCTCCTGTTTGTGCTGCTCATTAGGCTGACTACTGTTTTCACTGCCAACAGTTCTCAGTTACTCTTCCAGTTGCTTGCTCAGTCATGGGTAAATCACACAATCTGTTATTGGATACAGGTGGTGGTGTTCACCTACAGTGGAGCTGGACTACCCACTCACCTGACAAATATGGAAACTATTTAAAAAAAAAAAAAAAGCTGCTGAGCTACTTTGAGTGACTTAGGCTTCAACCAACACAGGAGACGAATCCACACAAGCCAGACTTTCAGCTTTTTATGATCCCACACAGCACTGCCACATCCTACACTGGGACTTAGTCATAAATGTTTGCCCATGAACATATTCGAACCCTAATACAAGGAGTCCAAATATACAAAAAGGATAAACTAAAATATCTGAGAATTGTAACATGTGCTCACTTAGCACCCATTTTCCCAATTTACATGCTGCCTTTGCGAGTATTAAAGAAACTCTTAAAAACAAAAAATTAAAAACGTTTCTCTTCATCTGTACATTAACTAATGTCTTTATGAGAAAGTTTTGCATACTTACACTGGGTAGCCATTGATTTTGCCTGCCCTCAGCCCGCACAGCAGTCGTGTCTGTGCAGAAAGATATAACGTTACACAAGTACACAGGTGAAATTCTCGAGTTCTTTGCCAAAGACAAACCTAATCGTAATATTTATACACTCTCTAACGTGGTCTCAGCGGTAAAACCTGCTGTCTTCAGTGCTACCTGTGTAAGCTACATGTGATTCAAATGCTTGTTTAGTAGCTGGAAGGGGAAAATACAGAGCCTCCACCTACAGCCGGAGAGAGCAAAGCGGAGGGTATTTCCAGGCCAGCATGAACACAATTCACCATTCAGCAGCAAATAACATCAAAGGCATATTTCTCCCCCTCCCCCTACCACGGCCAAGTTCCGACCTCGCAGCTTGGGTTTCCAACGAGAAACTACCCCCTCCACCCCGCAATCACTTCCATGACTCCTCCTCCAATGATGGGTCTAACTACAAGCGTATCAGGCTGCCTAATTGCACCAAAAACACAACAATAACAAACAAAATAACTCCAACGCTAATCACCTTGATGGTATACAGTCATATAGTTAGGCATATTCGACCGAAGATTTAACATGTACTGGCCACCACTGCTAGCTAACAGGTTGGCTAGCTTTCCATGAAAGCTCACTAAGCTAACTCTAACCTGCCTAGCTAACCCATCCGCTGGTTAGCTAACTAGCTAACATAAACAAACACTGTTTAGGGCTTCACTAACAATGTCGAAGTTGGTAGGACTTGCGCTGATACGCACACGATATATAAAGCAATTGGGGATTCAAAACACCTTATTACTGGAGTCGTGACATTCACGCGAAGCATCCAAATGTTAAATTCTGTTTTGATTAGCTTAGCTAGCCGGGACGTATGAAAAGTAGATCCAAACGCCACCGTACAAAACCTGCCGTGCTGCCAACTAAAATCAGCAAACCCCACCGGAGCCCCATCCCGCTCCAAAGATGATTTTCTTTGGCGAAGCAAGCACTGACACGATGCGAACGCACCGCAAGGTAAATGTAGAAAACACGTTATCGTTACCACAGTCGAGCGGCTCCTCGTGATTCTCGTCAGGGAGATTTTCTCCTTTCTCTTGGCTGAAAATAGGAAAAGGACGCTAGGTGAACCACCCGTAGGAGTCCGAACCACACCCGCTGTTCCTCCGCCAAAGATGTTGCTTCCGCCCGTGCGATCGAATGTCAAAATGGCGAAGCCGAAAACACAGCGGTGTATTCTGCCGCACTCGAAAAAATAGGGCGCCATTTTAAAGAGTTTTAGCACCGAAACTAGCATTTTACAGGCACTGGTTAATGTCGGTATCTTTTCATATGGAGCATTTACGTTTTATCCAAGTTCGCGATTTTCCACCAATGTCTGGCAAACGGTAGATGTGTGATACTTGTTGTGGGTGGCGGGGAAGTCGACGTGCATTGATTAGGGCGGAATGTGACTCGTGAGGGGTTAATGGTTTAATTAACGCGAAGGTTTCTTATCAGTCATTATTAAGGAATGTGGGAAGTTGTTAAATAGCATTTTCAACTTGATCCATTCTAACAAACTGTACATCTGAAAAACAAACCCCCGTTAAGAAGAATTATAAAGAGGTCAAAATGAAAATGAGCTTTGTTTTAATTGACATTTGGTTGCTCTCTTGTTATTCTTAATGTTGTAAACTTCACCACAAAGTTTAGTCAATCACTATTTGATTTGAGTGTGAGATTATAACCCAGATTCTATATTTTGGGTAATTTTTACACATAAAAAAGTATATATTTGCAATGATCATGTCAGCAAATAAACAGATACATCAACTTAATTGCGTTCATAGTTATTTTATAATCCAAACAATCCACACAGAATTCACCTTGATGACAAGTGGAACACAGTGTGTCCAGGTGTCTGACACATGTCATAGACTATAATAGATCAAAGTCTCAAGTGTCACTGGGGACTCGGTTGGTGTTAGTGCATGAAATTAAAAAGAAAATATCAACTGGAACATATCTCTCAACAGACAGGCATAATAGGATATCCAAAAAAATTTCACATACCTGCAACGGGTATAAATGAGCACTGACAGAGAACAGATGCAACCGGAGCATGCTCATACTGTATATTTTAGTACTGACTGATATACCTGACTATAGCTGCTACAAGATTTCTGCTAAACAAAATTTCGTTGTATCTCGTGGTGCAATGACAAAAAAGCTTTTTTTTATGTCAAAGCCAACCACTGAATGCCCTTTTTCCATACACTGCCTATTCATTTTTATTATTTTATGCTTATATTTGTCAGTGTGTGGGATATAATCAGGAGTAACGGTCTCCAACTGCCGTTAATACTCATTTAGCGAACGCAAAATGCATGCGAAAAGCACAACCACAATATATTCAGTGTGATTCTAACACTGGAAATCAGGGACTTCTATAAACGAGACGCCCAGATTTATTTTATAAGATAGAAACTAACTAGCTCAAGAGTTGTTCATTTTTTTTTTTACGTTTTTTCACTTTATGCTGCTAGTGATATTCTTCCATGACCCTTTTTTGCCTTGACCTGTTCCCCTGACAGCAGTGCCTACGAACAGTTACATTTCAGCCACTCATATTTCCATTTTCAGCCATATTCTAAATCACGTCTGACCCCTTTCATTCTCGGGAAAGAAGAATATTTAAAAACCGAGTGTCTCACGACAGATGGCTACAGAAGGTGTGCCCCCAAATGGGCGAATACAACTCAATCAGACAGACTCAAGAGTAAGAACAGTTGCAGACAAAGAAAAAAATTTAAAAAAAACAGAGAGAAGCCATGTGGATGAATCCGAATAAATACACCTTTTATTTGACTGATTAACAGGTCTGATTATACAAACGCCAACACAGAGCTCTGAAATAACAGGACCGATCTGCGAGACAATGACTGTACATTCTCGGTGTGATCCTTCCTTGCTCTGACCCCACTTGCCCACCCCATCAGCAGTACCTATAGAACCAAATCACTAGTGCTTCTGTCTGTACGAGTAAAGCTCAGATAGCCACCCATTACTACTTACTACCACCCTCCCTTTCCAGTGTTCCGTCTGTTGGCTGCAGGTTTGAGAGGAAGTGTCGCCAATGGTGGCATTGGGTTGTCATGGTGGACCTCAGGTGCCGTCTATACAGGACTAGTGCTCGAGTGTCTGAATCATATTGTTTTGTTGTCATGTTTTCTTTGTGTAGTGTAGCGGAACGTGCTGTCTTTACTGTTTTAACAGCTTGTAGTGTGAGAGCATTGTAATGTTGCATTGTAGTGTTTTTTTTTTTTCTCCTTTTGGTTGAAATGCAAACAGCCAAAGAAATCTCTCAACGTACAGGTCTAAGGATGGACTAACTAAATGTTCTCGATCTGCATCTCTCTTTCTCACACGCACTCAAACAAACACACACACACACACACACAAATACTGGTATGTCTGTCCCTTTATCTTAAAAAAAACAAAAACAAAAACAAAAAAAACAAGACTGTTTGCAATTGTGTTTCAGGCATTTTTTTGTTCTCAATCTCTTCCCTCAGCCATGCGAGACTTGTCCCACATACATTAAACACACAATCACCCCTAGAGTATCTAAGTGCAGATCCTTCACCGTGCCGCCGCCGCCGCCGCCCCCCCTTCAGTAAAAACGCTAACTGTACCATCGCAAGAAATGGATGGATAAAACGCTTTCGCTTTTATTCTTCATCCAAACCTTCACACCCTTCATTGGTGCCCCATACCCATGTACTCTCACGAAACAGGCAGTCTCGTATATAACAGTGAAAAATACTGGCCTTCAGCATAATAGCCAGGAGGAGAAAGGAGGGAAGGGGTGGCGGAAAATGGGGTAGGCGAAGACAGTGTGAGCTTCTTCTCCTTGGGGAGAAGGTAAAAGACGACGGGGTGGCAAAACAGTGTGTCTATCCCTGCTTTTCCCCATGCATCCCTCTTTCTCCCAGCATCTGTCTGATGGAGAGGAGGCTGAGGGTGGAGGGTGGAAGGGCACGGGATGTGGAACATGATTTAGGTGGAGGAGGAAAGAAGGGAGAGAAGAAGAACGGGGCAAAAGTGTGTTGGCCTTCATGTGTCCTGGCCGTCAGTAGCAGGCGTCTCGTTGGCATTGGGCAAGTCCGAGTCAGTCTCTCGACTGGATATGCGGTCCAGCTCTGCCTGTACATCGCCCAGGCCCAGTTTGGAACCTGTATCGGATACACGTACACAAGAAATGAGTGCACTTGTCACACTGCGAAACAAACAAGCAAACGAGCATTGAAGCAAGTGCAATAAATCAGCGCATTATCACAGAATTGTGTGGTTAAGGGAAAATGAAATCACCACAAATACAATTACACACGATTGAGTTATGAGCTGGATGTGGTGCTGAAAAATCAGCATTCACAGTCCTCTTAATGGGAGGGTCTTAACGTGATTTTATTTTGATTGAGACTATTTATTTGATATATAATAGCAAAACCCAACATAGAACCGGTTTCAGTCATCTTATTGAGTCCCCTCTGATCATCTAATAAGAGAAGCTCAGAGGCTACTACTGCTGTTAGAGGACATAATGGCTGGGTGGCAAAATAGTTCTGCATTTAGAAAGCCACTTAGATACGTTTTTGTGAATTCATGAGTCAAGCCAATCCACTCGTATTCCAAATTATTGCTATAATTTTCCGAATCAGTGAATTTTTAAATTTCTTCTTAAAAAAAATGAGAGACGCCTGGTTTTGTTGAACTTTAAATTCTTATCATAGTTGTTTTATATTTTCTGTGTTTATTGATTTTTAATTTAATCATGTCTACTATCAATTTCATGATCATCATCAACATTATTATTTTTGCTACACAATAATTCTCAGTTCTCACTGAACTCAATATGCT
The DNA here is from genome assembly GCA_001698575.1 of Mola mola. Classification (NCBI taxonomy): domain Eukaryota; kingdom Metazoa; phylum Chordata; class Actinopteri; order Tetraodontiformes; family Molidae; genus Mola; species Mola mola. The sequence continues at coordinate 10,654,238 of KV751318.1, forward strand.
AAAAATGTCTCTCGTATCAAATTGTCCTTGTTGCAAAACACAGCCGTTGTGTCTGTTAGCCATTTCATGACAGACAGAATTTATACAGTATAAAACAAACTTTCATTAGGGTCTTTATCATGTAATAATACCAATGCAATATAAGGCACTCTTTTGTTTATTTAAAACTAACCACTAAAGTGGTGACAGACCCAAATATATTTCTTTCTTGTACTGTCCAGCTTTAGAATCATGTGCAATGTTTGTGGCAGATGTTATTTATGAGAAAATGCAATGCAACATGCCAAAAATGTGAAGAAAATAGAATGGAGACAGGGTATTAGGAGGGGGGGGGTGTATTAAGGGTACAGCTGTCATTAATTTACATCTCTTTCCTCAACCAAATAGGTAAAAATAAAAGTGCATTGCAGCCATAGACATGTTGGCTTTGCTGTCGGCGAGTTTACATTCAGAGTACCCCACTAGTAAGAAAAATTAAATAAAAATAACACGAAACGAACCAGGGAGAAGCATCTAAGAAGCCTCTTTTTATTTCCTTTGACCCCAAAAGAAACAAAGAGATGGTTCATAGCTTTAACAATAACATATGCAAGCATAATATAATTGAGGATTTTCTCTCACACACACCTTAACGTGGCCAGCATCCTCTGACTAGTGCATATAAATACACACATTGTGAATTATGTTAACACTGAGACTGCACAATAGACTATAAGCATGGTGAAGACTGAGCAGAAAGTCACACAAAGCTAAAAAAAAAAACAGACAAAAAGATGACAGGTGTTTGTGTGATTAGTAGACATACTCAAACCCTCCTATTTACCATGTGTTATGCTCAGAGGATGACCGATATATTGGTTGGCCGATACTGGCCTATCACAATACCACAATATTTTGGTTTTAAATAACACAATGCAGAAAAAGTTACTTAGGGGTGATAACTAAATTTAAAGTACTATTATTAATATAAAATTTCCAATGAAGATTACTGTGGTCTGCGGTCATTTAAGTCAAAAATTCATTGTTAATCTGTGCCCTAATTTTCTTCCATTGCATATTTTTGTTACCAATGTTAAATAACCTTGGAGGAATCATTGCAAAAAAAGTCACATCTATTGATACCAGAAGTTTTATATTGCCTCATATTGACATCAGCCCCAAAACTGTATATCAACCGGGCTCTAATTAGGTTCATGTCAGGTATAGCAGACAGGAGGGTGAAGAGTCGAGACATGAAAGGATGGAAGATAGGAGGTGAAAACAAAAAAGAAGCTGAGCGATGTCATAACTACGTCCAACACCTAGAGACAATACTCACCTGATTTCCGAACTGTTCCTGGAGTGTTGTTACCGCCTCCAGGTGTCCCGGGTCCCGCTGTCCCCGCTTTCTTCGTAAGTAGACTGTTAAAGAAGTTGGCCAGCACACCCTCACTGGTCTGACCTGCAGCAGACACGGACGAGAGTTCAAAACACACACACACACACACACGCGAGCATGTAAAAGAAATTCAGTGTTAAATGCTATTACCTGACTGCGGCATGGCATTTGCTACGTTAGCCGCCGCAGAACGATTACTCGTCCTGGGAGAACCGGTGGGTGCTCTGGTGGTTGTGTCCTGTGAACAGCAACCATTTGATTAGCACATGCTGTAGCGCAGGAAGGTTTCTTTTATCGTACAAAGGATAAAAAAAAAAAAAAAGGATTCTCACCACTGGCCGCCCTGCTGTCACGGCAGGCTGTTTGGCTAGCAGCGACTGCAAATTGGAGCACAACGTACACCCTCACACCCATTAGTAGTCAATTAACGTATCAAGGCCCTCAAGTTAGATTTAATAAGCATCCCAGCTGGCATTAAAACAACAGGACCGTTTACTTACCTGCAATTTCACCAGAAACACTTGGTCGTCTTCTGCCTGAATCTCCTTTTCGTGTACAATCTGGGGACAAGAAAAGGTTTAGAAAATATCTTTTAAAGCCTTTCATTTCCAGGCCTTCTTTGCAGCTCAGCGACTGCTAAGAAACTGGATAAAATTCATGACTCCTGCAGGAATTTAGCTTAGTGCACCGACTGTGAAATTTTATGTAAAAGGTATTGATATGAAATATTATGACAGCAATCAATCTTTTGCACTTTAAACTTAGTTTAAAATTGTTGACAGTACCTTTCTGACTGGCGGTTTGACTACTACCTCCTCAAAGCTGTCGTCTGCTTTCACTGTCTGGAAGTTCTCGTGAAGTATGGCAATCTTCTTCTCATTGTCCCAACCTGATGGACTGAAAGAGCAGACGAGGGGTTACAAACTAGAAACTGGGGGGCCTAAAGTCCTGGGGCGTACATACACACATGCAGGCTTACATGAAGACGGCGTCTCTTTCCACCACTTGTGCCAGGCAGCGGAAAGGAAAGCCGTAGAGTCTGTGGACCAGATATTTGTACAGGATGTCCAGGTTTTTCAACTCTTTCACTGAAGTGTAAACAAGAGAAGCCCCGTCTGACACGACTGTCAAGGATACCTCAACATCAACAACTCCACAGTGATGGAGAAAAACAAAAAAACAGATCTCATAATGAGTTTGGCTCAAATAAAACACAATAACCTTTCAAACTTAAATACTGTTTCCTCTCGGTGTTGACTCGAGATTCTGAAAACAATTTCAAGAGGCACTGGGCAATCTTTTTACCCAAGTCTCTTTGGAGCAGAGCAATATCAGCAGTAACAGCAGTTCACATACAACACAGAGAGTCCAAAACACTGCAATAATAATGGAAACTTTGGTCTGAGAGCAAAACATGTTCAAATAGGGGATCACTCAGGTGTATCACCATCTTCCTTCATCACCAAACAGCTGGATGTCAGGAAGTAAAGAGCCAACAAGTCAGTGAATGTGGTACGAGGAAAATGTTCAGAGTCAGGGGCATCGATCAACAGCACTGCTATACCCCTGTAGCCTAATGGTTGATATTTTTATTGCTTCCAGACACCATAAATCTGTTGTTTTTGCACATTTTAGCTCACAGCCGACTAGGAAAGAGGCACCGTTCAGCAAAGGATACACTGCAGACAGAAATGTCTGATGTGAGACTGGATGAAGTCGAGGTGCTCGTCTCTGTAGTCGTGCTCCTTCTCCAACGTGCTGATGGCGTCGCACTGAGGTCAGATAAGCAGGTGATGGGTTACCATGTGGAAGTAGGTTCAATGCAAAAAAGATAAAAAAGGACAAGAAAACGAGAAAAATAGGCAAGCTATGTTTATACGCCAGCGGCAAGTTTGCGTGTTTGTGCGTGCATACCTTGGTGCACACAACCACCACGGGTATTCCCAGGTTGTGTGTGAGTGTGCCATCGCCCAGCGGTAGCAGCACGCTCTCCTCATCCTCACTCCTCCTCTGTGGGGTGCCGTCCTCCCCACTACCTGGCTCTGTGTACTCCTGGAATTGTTTTACAACTACACACACGCAAACAATGATTCACGGATAGTAAGACCTGGCAGGGGTTACAAGTCTAAACCTGTGGCTTCATTCTAGCAAGTTCTACGACAGAATCCATGGATTTCCTTTCCTTTAAACGGAGGCCCCCTTAGGTTTTCATACTGTTTAAGAACATATGATGAAATGCCGTGTATACTTTGGTTTCAGCCCGTCTCCTGTTAGTGTGACTCACGCCTGTGCTCCAGCTCCCGCAGTGTTTCCGGGGCGACCCGGAGTTTGTCAATGTGTTCCCTAGCGACGGCGGCCCACTTCTGGAGAGAGTCCAGGGCGTTCCAAGGCCGCGACATGTCGACTGTTATCAGCAGGAGCGTGTCGCTGATGGAGTCCACTGGCACGGCGACTCCCTGCAGACCTTTGTGGTACAGGTCTCCATCTAACACCCAGGCATTACACCTGGTGTGGTCTAAAGACACGCACACACACACACATTTTGATACAATCATGCGGCTGCATTACCTATATTAAAACTATTCTTTAGTAAGACAACTTCAGCAATTACTGTTTACCATCAATGTCGTCGTCATGGACACTGAAGTAGAGGTATTCCAGGCCTCGCCCTTTCATGTATTCTTCAACCCCCTGTAGCTTCGCAACCAGGGTGGTCTTCCCCGACCCCACCTCACCTACACACACACACACACACACACACACACACACACACACACACACACACAAAATCAGTGAACGAATAGCTAGCATCTACTGTGATACTGATGGAAATAATGCAATACTTAAACCATAAATTATTTACGTTCACATAAGAGCAAAAATTTAAATATGGCAAAACCATGTTAAGCAAGAGGCTGTCCAACACAGCATTGCTGAAGTTTAAATGTTGTGGTGGAATACACAGTATATGTTTTCAACCACACACAATCCAAAATTAGAATTCACTTAAGATGGATTTTTTTGTGCATCAAAACCCCCAAAATCTTCAGTTTCCTGTCATAGAAAAGCATCACATCCAAACTACTGAGAGGCTCAAGCGAGTAAATGTTTCAATTAATAATTATTTGATCACAAAAATAGCAGGTGACAAATTGTCTACCAAGTACCTATTAGAATTATTAAGGCTGCACAGATAGGGAAGTTCTGGACCTATTCCAATATTGAAAGTAAGACATTGGCTGATACCAATATAGATCCCATTTGTGTCAAGAAAAGAAATTCTGTGTAGAAAAAAAGGAATTCAAGTGAACTTCTGAAACATTAACAAGTGATCAGGATTGGTTCCTTAGGTTTTCTATGAACAAGACCCAGGCTGTCAAATTTGGAAACTGTTAATGGCTTGCAGAAGGCAAGCAGAAATCCTCAGCCATTTCGATCATGAGGTCTGTCGCAGTGCATAAGCACAAAATTTAAATTTTAACAAGGTCAAAAATGGTGCAGCCAGGTGAAAGAGAGTGGATGTATTTGGTGCATAAATTAATGAGACACAACAGATTACTATCGGCCAATGCCACTTTATTTGTCTGTAAACTGCAACCACCTCCACATTGGCTGATATGGACATTGAGCCAATAAATCAATGCATCCCTAATAATCAATTAATCCTTTCCTTTCCAGCTCTACACAAACATACCTGGATTACACATATAATGTAGAGACACACGATAAAAATGCAAAGCTTCCCAGATCAGATACTGATAACATCTCTTTTTTTTATGTTGTAAAACTTCAGAAGCTGTAGTCTACACACACCTGAGGATTAGACTGTATATTCTCCACTGTCATGCAAACAGTCCAATCAGGATCCTCATTCATTTTTGACAACGATGATTATATATTTCTTCTAAAAAAGGACTTGTGCCAGCGTTATTGATCACCGGGGAGCTGGCAGCGTGTCTTTGTTGTTGTTGTTGTGCGTGTTCTCGCGTCAAGCCTTGCACTGTGCCATCTTAACCTGACCGACAGGGGGCGTCGCTGCATCGCACAGCAGAGCTCGCTGATGTTGTCACAGCGAGCAGCGCGGACGAATGGCTTCACAGCCGCACTTCACGTAACCAACTCGCTGATTAGCCGGAATGGATGGCAGGATTATCGCAGGCGGATGTGTGTGTTTGTGTGTGTGAGGGCCTGCAGCGAGAACCGAGCGACACAGGGAGCCACCCTGTCTGCTTCGCCCCTTCCACAAACACAAACACACACACACACACACAGGCTGAGGAGGGTTTGTCTTATCCCCTCAGCATCATCCCCGACGAGCTGCTGCTAGCATCACTGGACGCTACAATGACTTGCAGTGTTTCAAAACGGCCCGACTCTCCCCCATTAGATGCGTTAGAACGTGTGTGTGGGGGGGAGCGCGCCCGTGTCAGAAAAATACACCTGTCTCTGCATGCTAACCGAAGAGGCTTGAGCACAAACACGCCCCATCACATCCCATCACCACGCTTGCTAGGCTGTGGAGCAGTATTAAGTCAACCGATGAACAGCTCCTGGGCGACCCATCTATTGAGTGCAGACACACACACAGATACCCACCCATGACCAGGACATTTTTCCCGGACGGTAGCTTGGATCTTGAATGGGTTGACACCTCGCTCAGGATGGTGGACCTGCACACAGAGCAGCCGCGTTACAACACGGCCGAGCGAGGCTCGTCCATTCATTATCAACCCGGGAGAAGCTAGTGCTGCTGTGTCACCAGTGCCCATCCAGCCTGGTGCTGATGCTAGCTAGCCTCGCTAGCAAGCTTAGCTGTCAAACCATCATCCTCCCAGCGCGATGGACCAGCTCCCAATATCCCGTCTCAAATTACACATCACCCACCACAAGTCCTGCCCGTCATCCTCCTCTGGGTTGGAGCTCTCCAGCGTGCTCTTCGGCGCAGTTGAGGTGGAGGATAATAATGCACTCCTCCCTGTAGTCGCCATCTTCGCAGGGCTTGTAAACCGAGCGGAGCGCCCGGATGTAGCGGCTGCGTGCTAAGCTAGCCTAGTGGTCCGCACGCCGCGGCCGGGGCGTGGTCCGCCGACCCGCACAAAGCCACGATCCCTGCCCCAGACATGAAATCATCTCATCTCCTCCGCAAAGTGACACATCTTGACCAATCAGTCACACCAAGTTCAGAACGACACACTGATTTTAGACTTAGTGCTTATGAGAAAAAAACGTCTGTAATAAAGAGGCTTCGTGGGGCACTAATGTATTAACATTTGTGTTAATTAGCACTAATACATAATCAATGAACCAAATAGTCTAATGCTGCATCCGTATGATGTCGGACTGACCGACTCCGACTCTGTTGTGTTCATGTGCTGAAGATAAGGTAGCAAAGTGGGACATCGAGGATGGGTTGCGATTAACAGCTAAGAGCATTTAAATAAGACAGCTGTTTCCGATTTATTCATGACAACGAAGAGCAAAAGAAACGGCTTAAAATTGCTTTACCTGTCTCAGAGTTTAAGCTTAAAAAATGCGTTTCTATCTATATCACTAGATAGGCAGCAGTTAACACATTATGTAATAAAAAAAAAATGGTATTCAATACATGAATTAAATGACAACGTTTATACACTGATCAAAAACTGACTTTTGCCCCGCAAGTTAATGCATGTGTGACGCCAAGTCGATAACTCGTGTAAAATTCTATCTGAGTTGCCGAGTTGTTTTTCCCGACAAGAGAGGCTGTATATGTGAATGTGTCGTAATTCCGATTATTCCGACATCACATGAGATATCCTATCAATCACAGGTTATTATGAAACCCAGTAGTTTATGCTGCTGCAGTGTGGTCCGTCATTTATTAGAAAAAAGTGATCAGGAAAAATGGGCTTTTGCCACACAAATCCGTTTCAGATAGTTAAGCTTGCAAAATATCCGCTTAGAACTGTTGTCTGTTAAATCGGTGCTTTGATTTGTGAATAATATGGCACCGGGCCTAAGCCGACAGAATAAAGCTGAAAAGCCATGACAGATTTGAGTGCACTTCGAATTTACTATGCATAGACTGTAAGCTGGAAGTTGAGATAAAGAACTAATTGGCAAGCAGTTTTAGCCGAGATAATAGGCTATAATAACAAGTAGAACACGCATTGCAGCCCTACGGCTAATACGCTTGAGTAGACTCTATTAGAAGTCAGTGAACCTTCAGCACAGTTAAAAACAAATCAATCATTTATTTGTAGCTATAGCGCCTCCCATAGTGCAATATCAGGTGACAACTGCTAAAACAACGGTCCTATAAACTGTAAAACAACTGTAAACTCGAGCGCGTTAGTAAATTCAAGTGAATCAGCCAAATAAAACCGAAAAAAATGAATGAGAAGCGTTTAAAGTAAAATACGCACACTGTGAGAGGAGATCAATTATAAAACTTATAATTTTTCTGTTTATTTCACGCATTAACTTGCCTCATACATTTAAATTAATCTGAGCCGATGAATCCGGCGAAGACGCTGAACTTTTAAATGAACTGCCAGCAAGTCTCAGGTGTGCGGTCATCGTGTATTATAAAACCACCGAGGCGCATCGGAGCCAATCAAAGGCGGGAGGCAGAAAATCAGCCTCCCTTTGGGCTCAGCTGGCTCCATCCGCCACGAGATGGCGCTAATGTGCCGCGCTCCGAGCTCACCGCTCCCGGTTCGCTGCCTCTGCGCCCACCGACGGACCCGGCAAGATGACAAACTCCAGTTAAGAGGCGCACCGTCCTCCTCCCCATCCTCCTCCTCCTCCTCCTCCCCATCTTTCACCCGGAGTAAACCCAGGCGCACGGGGTGCATCCTCGGCGCGCTCACCCGGTGGGAATCAGAAAAAGCGTTCCCTCCGCCAGGCGCAAAAGCGACTGCAGTGTAGAGAACTGAAAGGTGTGGGGGGGGGACATATAGACAAAGACAGTGAGGAGAGGGAGATGGGTCCGGAGGCTGCGAGGTGTCCGTGATTGTCAAGTGAACGGCGGCGAAGTTCCTCCACTCGGATCTTTTCTCCAGGTCGGTGAGGTGAGTTTCCTCTCTGCAGGAGGTGGGAGCAGCCCGGACCGTGCATGTCTTAACCGGTGTGCCAGAGGCATTAAAAGGCTATTGCAAACGTTTGCCCTGGATTTTTCTGTCTGTGTTGTGCTGTGAGTGAAAGATACAGTATATGATGACATCAGACGCTTACATCAGCGAGAAACATCTGCCTCTATTTACTGTTTAGCAGCTTGTGTGACTTTATGGGCGGATTGTTACAAACATGTACAAATAAATGAGACAATCCCTTATGGGTTACTCTTGGAAAGCCTTTGCTTTAATTGTATTCTGCTGAAGTGCTGTAAAACAAGATATGCCCTGTGACTCCCTCTCTCCTTCACCTCTGCCTCATTTACTCTCACTCGCCAACCTTTCTCCCTTTTTTTCCCCTCTCGTTCCATCTCTCTAATCCCCCCTCTCTGAACCACCGTCTCCCTCACTCTCGCTGGGTCTCTCGCTCTCTTTCTCTGTCAGCTCCGATAACACATAGTTCACAACACCAGACTGCATCACTCCTGACACACGTTTGTCTTCTCTCACATCCAGCTGCCTTTTATGTGTCCAGCTGAGCATGTTGCTGTCACCCGCCAACGATTAATATTCCACAGGGTTGCAAAACGTGGCACTTAGTTCCACAGTTTGTGCCTGGAGATGCTGGAACTCTTTTGTCTGCTAATCAATATGTGACCGAGCAATTACAGTATAGTTGAGAGTTGTGGACCTTCCGCAGGCTGAATCATTAGTGTCACATCTGTCAGAGTCACTTCACACACATGAGCATGTAAAGGGGAACGGACACACACACACACATGCACAGTCGAGGGTCACAGCAATCGAGCGCTGTAATGGCTGATTGTCACAGTGTGGAGAATAAGAGCTGACAGCAAGGAGCCTTGGAATGATTTTAAGAGACCTTACACCCCCCCCGTCAACCAATTGTTTGCATCCTGGTTTTGGTTTGTTAATGTAGATCTTTGTCACCAGAGCGTTCAGATGGTGTTACATTACATAAATACCATACTAACCAGTTGTCAGCCGTGGCAAAACCACTGCCTGAGACATTTTTCTCTCACCAAGCTACCGAGGAGACCCCCTGTCCAAGTCTGAAAGGAAAAATCTTTGTCAACCCCTAGACGTGCAACACATGCGAGAGGGGATGAGCTCCCATATGGGAGCTGTGGAAATCTACATCAGTGCCAGTGTCATTTGATTTCAAGCGGAACAGAGGGACATCTGCCGCTTCCCACACACATTCGGAAATGTATTCCGTGCACGTGCACAGAAAACCCACCTACACAGCCGCCTACACACAGGTCGGCTGTATGTCACACACCTGCCCTGTGTCTCTCTGACCGTATCTCCGTACAATTCAGTGTGCTTGGCCAAAAATAATCACCAGCAGCTAACACACACATGGAACATGAATTATGGAAGACACACACACACACACACAGAGAGAGAGAGCGAGAGAGAGAGAGAAAGAGGGACATCCAGGTCAGAGTCAGACCCAGTTAAAAAAAATGCTTTAATATTAAGCTTGCACCATCTAGCACATCAGATCTGCGGGTTGTCCTGTAGTTTGGACTCATTGGACTGAGCCAGTTGTTCACGTCCATTATGGGCTGGGACAGTGGATCCATGCATTTTAAAATAATGCATGCAGTGCACTATTTCCGATGTAACAGTAGGCTAAGTCTGCTTTTGAAGTTGCGGGCTTGTTCATAACATATTTGCGTGTTATTATTAATGCAACAATGCCACTTTAAGTGCTGTAACAGTTAATTTGTAATGAGATGATCGATACCACTGTAGTGTCCTCTGGGACATGGGTACTTAAGCTTAGCTAAGACCAAATGGGGGAACAACTGGCTTGCTGTTTCCAGTGTCTGTGGTAAGCTACCTAACTATTCATACTAGTCCTTTAATACTCCTGCAGGCCATCCATGGTTTATTAAGGACATCATGGATAATCATGTCTCTGGTAAGGTTAAAGGTGGGTGAGTCTGGGATTTACATTAAGTTACAGGCGCCCATGTACGTTCAAGGACTACAAGAAAGTACCTCATAGTGCAGGAAAAAAAACCCAAGCTGAGTCTGCAAACGCCCACACAGTCCTAAAAGAGGTCTAATTAAGCAGGATAATTGAAAATAACGGTGTGGGTGGCTGATAAATGTGTAAGACCTTTGAGATAATGAGAGTCATCACCTGCAACACATTGTGATATTTGGCATTATTGCCCCCGTGAGATGTTTCCCACCAACACATTTCCCACACTGAAGTAAACATGTGATTAAGTTTTGAAAGAATTAGCTTGATGGTCGTCATTGTGGGAACGGCGGAACACTTAACCTTCAATAAATGAAAAGCGGCAGGTATTTCCAGCCGTTCTTGCGATAATGTGTCTCTGTAAAATGTTAAAACTCATTTTTTCCGATTAAGAGTTCAATTCACATTACTAAGGGGAAATTGTCTGTCACAATGATTAGATGCTTGACAGCATTCTATTTAGAGGTTGTGAACACTATACACCCGGCGGAAACCTGAGAAACCTTTGCTCTTGGTTGCTCTGCAGAGCACACCGTAAATGTGTGTGTGAAATTTTTTGTTTTTTCCCGCTCATCTGTATACAAAATGTGTACATAAATCCAAAGTTAAGTATCTACTGTGTAAATACATTGTATGCTCGTGTTTTCGTGGTACACACTTTCCACAGTTGTTTGTATGTGGGGACCTGCTCTGATATTCAGTGGCTTCAGAGTCCTGACCTTGAACAGTTTGAGTTTGTGTGCTTAGTCAGGGCCACTGCATCTGCTCAAGTAAAGGCAAAACAACAGTTCAGAAGCACTGCAGTGTATGGAATATTTTACCCTATCTATCTAGCCACTCACTCTGCCCCGTATCCTCTGTCCCTCTCTCATTTCAGTGTGTGATTGTGTGTTCAGCATGAGTAACATCTACGAGTCTGCAGAGGCCACGTTGGGCTTCATCAGCTCTCCATGCCTGACCAAAGTGGAGCTGAGGGTGGCCTGCCGGGGGATCTCGGACCGGGACGCCCTCTCCAAACCCGACCCTTGCGTGGTGCTGAAGGTGCAGTCGCACGGGCAGTGGTTTGAGGTAAAGTAGCCTCATGGTGTGTGATGACTGGTTAAAGCACGTCTCAAGTTCAGACAGGCGAGTCACAAGTGTCCTCACTCTAATGATTCTCTTATTAAGGAGAATGCCCTTCGGAAGACATTTTGAATATTGACTAACTGCATATTGGTGATCTATCTATGAATTACAGTGCCATTTAAAGGCCACCTCTGATGAAAATCATGTCCATGACCACAATAAGCAGTGCAGATCATGGCTGCCTTCTGCAATCCACCAATAACAGTCTCAAAAAACAAACAAGAAAAACACAAGAAAAACAAAACAATTCCTGATCGTCCAGGTCTTGGATGGAACCCATGGAACCAATCCTGAGGATTTTTGGGGGTCGGTCTTAACATTGTAGAGACAAAACTTACCAAATGGATGCATCAACTTGTAAGCTACGTTGTACAAGCTACCTTCCTCTTCTGATGCAATGCAACAGATGCATTCTCCTCTTCGACCTCAATGTGGGTTGCAAAGTCAGAGCGGCGCTGTCTGTGTTTTGCTTCAGAAGGGCAGAGGGGCAGCAACAGCAAAAGAAGAAGTGCTGAACCTAAAATTGCCAAGATTTTTCTTATTATCAAACGCCTCGTACAGCCAAAGTGCAGCAAAAAAACAAACATGCACATCCTTGGGTCATCAGCAACACACTTGCCAAGTTTGAAATACATCGGAAGAACAATTTTCGGGTGGTACATAGCAGGTAACTTATGCAGTCCCATCTTTGACCACAAAGAGTGCAACTATCCATTTTTTGGCCCAGAAGGGCAGAAGAAGACACGCTCAATGTAAAATTGGCAAGATTTTCACTAATATCGCACACCTCAGTTTTCGTGTTATGTGACAGAGAGACAGACAGAGATTCCTTACTTTTATAGAAAAATGTTACAACTTGCTACTGTGCAGCATATAGTAGACTAGTTCAAAAGCCAGCAGATGATTTAACAATTTCCCTCTGGGATAAATAAAGTATTCTGAATCTGAATCTGAATCTGAATGACAGAGTATGTGAGCTCCGGCTTGCTTCAGCTGCAGACGAGGGGCAGAACAGTGAGCAGAGCCTGGGCGTTGCTAAAGAAGCACATTCATAAAGCCCCGTCACACAGATCAGGCAACGTTTTAAAATTACATCCAAACAAAGGGACACAAAGGGAAAATATGTCCTTTTACGAAACAGAGATTAGTTTTGGCTGGAGCAGGTCTTAAAAGTGCTTACTGTTATTTGCTGCAGGAGTTTCCAGAGCATACAGACCCCTGACAAACAAATGAGCTTTATATTCTGTGGAGTGTTTTGTTTCTACAGTAGAGTTGATCCGATATTCAATGTCATTTTCAGCGAATATTGGTATTAAGGTGACTTAATCCTATTCAAGCCCTTTAACATTATTCTTTATAATCTCCATCGTTTGTCCGTGCCCCCGACATGAAAGCAAGACAGGGAAAATGACCGTCTCTTGCTGCTCTTCAGGTTTTGTTGCAGACAATTCTTTCAAATCATCCGAGCGAGTCATTGGATTCATGTTTGACAAAATGATTGTATTTAATCAAAGAGCTATGCCGTTGTGCAGAAGTCTGATTGTGTCACTAACCCTCTCGCACTTACTCACAGGGTTTGTGCATTGCTTCTAAATTACAGATTCTTATTGTCATGGAAGGTAACGGGAACTTGGATTGCTTCATGAAGTGTATCATGTATCTTTCTATCTTTGCAACCTTGAAATGAAAAGTCTGCTGGTTTTGATTCCAGAGTAATCTCATCCCTCCAAAGCAATTTGTCGGCCACAGTAATTTTGATGTTTAAAATATAGCGAGTGCCCCACTGTACACACTAAAAGGGTTCACAGATGGAGACTGCATTCAAGATAAAAATGGAGGAGAAATGCTTGTAAGCGTTCTATATTTCCTCTCCGTTTCAAGACTGCTCTTTCTGGCACTTCAGATGGAATCACCTGCTTTAAAAAAACCTCTTATTGCCACAGATGTCCGACGTCTGCAGCATGCGTAGTAACTGAACTTTGTAAGAACACCGCATGTGGGAAAAGATAAATCTAGAGGAGTTTCATCCTCTTTTTTACTCTCCCTTATTTTCGGAGACAAAGAGAGTGCTGAGTCTTCTTTTTAAATATGTAGATACACACGCCCACGTGTGTGAGACCCACTCTAACAGACACTTACACTGACATGGTTTCACACGAGGACTGATGCAGGCACAGGGTCCACACCGCACACACCAGTACACAGTACAAAGTGCATTTTTGTGGCGCCTCAAAAGACAGAGACAATGCTGCACTTCTTTCTGAGTATCTTGTGGATAGCCTAGTGTGTGTGTATGTGTGTGTGTACGTGTTTATGGGCGTGAGGGAAAAGACAAACGTTATCACTTCAGATCAGATTCAAAATTTCTGAAGTGAATAATAGTTGAGGGAATGTCAATGTGACTGTTAATGAGACCGTGTGAGCCTGTGTGCATATGTTTATGTGTTCGTTTTGCTTTAATGACAAGCCAGACGGAAGTGTCAGATAAAGGCAAAATCTGTTTGTGTGTGTTCCTCCGGTCTGCTGGTGTGGTGTTCCTTTTTGCACTACATCTTTGTGTGTGTGTGCGTGTCAAAGGGTTATCAACGATGAAAGGGACCCAGTTGCTCCTGCTAGTGTTGGATAGGTTTTGTTCACGGCACGGAGACAGACTTTTGTTCAGCTCTCTGTTCATTTCTGTGTCAGGCAGTTAAAGGGGTGGGGGGGTTGGGTGGGGGGGCAGGATCAATGATGTAACTGTAAACAGTTCTGGGTGCTGATTTTAACCATTAAGAAAAATCCATATTCTCCAGCTCTCAAGTTCATAAGTGTAAATAATGTGGTAATGGTTATTTGTGGTAATTACACCAATGCTGAGGTTCAAATCAATGAAATAATCAAACCTCAGTCCACTCTGGAAAAACCATAGACCTAGTCATAGACATATGAAAAAACATACACAAAATATTGTAAAGATATACATTTCTTGGAGTGTGCCTAACAGTTATAATATGTTTATTTAATATGAAGTGTTTTGATCAATATCTATGAAAGACTTTGATGATCTTTCAGTTGAAAAATAATTAAACCACACTGTTTCATGAAGATTTTTTTTTTTAAATCAACACATTTTATTGGAATTTCAAGGATCATTTCAAAGTGATATAATACAGCACCATAGAAATGTTCCAATTTACCCAAACCCATGCAGCTCCTCCCCCATTTGTTTAAGTTCATCCTTGATTGCGCTTGTAAATCAAAAGCACATACACACATAAAGAAATAGGAGGGTGTAGCATATTCAGTATATACCTATATGGGTAATTGCAGTACATAATAATGTTAGGCAAAAGTCCTATTCAACTGTAACGTTTTATTTCTCTTTCTAATATCCCAGAAAATTGGGATATTATGGAATCATCAGCTCTGCATCTGCAGAATCTTTGCGTCAGTGCAATGAAAAATATTGGAGACTAGATCAGTTTTAGTACGTTTCCATGAGATGATGAAATGATTCAATTTTCAGCCTTTCTGTCATCAGAATTGCCCACAAGGTTATCTCTAAAAGAGACATTGTGTAACAGCCATTTCTAACTTATTATGTAATATATTAAGTGCCGCCTATGCTCTTACATTTATCATAAGTCAAATGATCCTTAGGCGCGTTCGCTTTGCTAGAACTCTTTTGTCTTTTTCCAATTTAGTCTTCTTCCAAAATATCTTTTCATGTGTGTTTGCAGGTGGACCGTACCGAGGTGATACGAAGCAGTAGCGGCCCAGTCTTTTCCAAGATCTTCCTGGTGGACTACTACTTCGAGGAGGTCCAAAGGCTCCGCTTTGAGCTTCATGACATCAGCTCTGGCAACAATGGCCTCCGTGATGCTGACTTCCTGGGAGCCATGGAGTGCACCTTAGGGCAGGTCAGTTGGCCAAATGAGGAGTGCAGAGAGGTCTGAGGTGACTGAAGTGATTGAGTCATGACTCTGATATTTTTTGTTGATTTCAGCAACATCAAACACCCAAATTTTTCATATTTTTATTTTCTCAGCATAAACTCAAATGCCGTATTATGGAAGCAGTATGTAATGTCATGTTTGTATTTTTTTTCTTAAATCGACTGAAAACATGGACATTTTGAAAAGAAGTTGTGACCACAAGCACAAATAACTGTAAAAAAAACACACTAAAACATTGGGATGAACTGTTTCGGTCATTGAAAGTGGTTGGACAGGGCTATGTAAAGATGACAAATTGACCCATTCAGCTTGTTGAAATGGACAAGTCTGTAGCTCTAAATTTATTCATCTCAGTATTGTTTGTTTCAAACTAACCCATGGCCTGTCGCTGTTGAATATGCATGGCTTTTCATGCCCGACCCCTCTCCACTAACTGTATAATGAGAGCATGCTTGTACCGGTGAATATGCAATAGAGGCGCATTTAGTCGTGTATATATAAGCACTAATGTACTTGCATCTCATGACATTTCACCAGCTTATTTCATACAGTGGGTGTTATGTTTATCAGTGTATTATGTGCGTGCTTGAGCTCAGAAGAGAACCCTGTAAAGTGCACCGAGCTTGTTGGGATCAGGTAATGTTTGCTTTTAATTGGTAATTGTTCAAGAGAGCAACTTTAATATCCAGACACCAACTTTATCCGTGGATAGAATTTTAATGTGATATCTGATGTTATTGTCATTGATTTTACACTGAGCTGTTGATTTGCTTGAGTCCTTAATCACGTAAAGCGCCGAGGGTGCTTTTAAACTGTTTTCAGAACATTTACACATACAGTATATGTGCTTGTACAATGCAGGCCTTGTGTCTTCCTTAATGGCATTGCTGCTCATGGTGCAGCTGAAATCAATGTTTGGCAATTTGCTTTATTAGAAATGACAATTAGAGTCGCAGTTCTCATTAGCAAGTTCATCAAGTTGATCTCAAGAAGTGAACAGCCAAAACTCGGTGAGTAGAAGGCGGTACAGAGCGGGCAGAGAGGACAGAGGCTCGAAAAGCACTGAAGTGCTTCTTTCTGCTTCTCATTGTCATACGCTATCAGCAACACAAAGCTGGTGGATTTACAATGGCTGAGAGAACAGAGAGGAGAGAGGCAAGGAGGTTAGCTGAAATGGGATAACATTCTGTCTGGTTCTAAACAACAATATTGCTGCCTCCTAACCAGAGTGATGTTGAAAAGACAACATTGTATCAGCCCCAAATGAAGGCACCAGAGAAACGTGTGCAAACTTCAGTGCACGAGCGCAACTGATCAGTTATTTTGGTGACATTTGAGAGAGATGTGATTGTTGTGAAATTGTGCTTTGCCGGGTATCTATTTTTTTCTGCGTGCACAAACTCTGTCATAACAGACATTATGTAAGAGATAATGTAAGAAAGCTCATGAGGCTTTCTGCCAGAAAGAACATACCCAAACAAACGTGGGTTGTAATTGTACACATGCCTTTCATCCTTAAGACTGCATTGTGTCCCATGACACACTTTTTTAAAGAATTATTTTCAGGTGTCAGTCAACTCTGGCTATATTTATGGCAGTAAAACTACTTACCGTACCCACCAAAGGTACTTGGTTAGGTTTATGTAACAAACATGTGTCACGGCGACCTTTCTAGAAGAAAACTTTAGCTTAAACCTTTAACTTGTCTCGTGTTCTTATGGCACCCTCCCCACCACACTCCTATTTGCTGTAGCCTACTCTGTCCTTGTTTCTCTCACCTTCTGCTCTGGATAAATCAATCATTGCTGGTCGATATAAAAAAAAACAACCTTCTAATTTACTGTAATGTACAGGAGTATCTGTCTGTGATAGGCTGAA
>KV751318.1:10671876-10689327 GCA_001698575.1 Mola mola
TTCAAACTGCCTCGGCTCTATAGAGCTTTATTGTGTCTTTGATCTTATAGTTTGTGGCGAACATGTGAAAATGTGTTTTTTACATGTGTTTTTTAAAATTTTTTTGTTTTTTTTTTGGTTGTTTCAATGTTATTCAATTAAAACAATATTAAGATAATGTAACTGCCAACATTATTAAGTCACACCCATCAAAAAAATGTTTGTAACTTAAAATGTTCACAGAAATCAGTAGATATCAGTAGAATTTTTATCTTGCAACCACAGTTTTCATTGACTAAATGGTTGACTTTTTTTTTAAACGTGCTATAAACAGGTATTACATTACAAAATAAAATATTTTACAGTGCTAAAACACTGTATAGACTAAAAAACACTCTGATCTGTGTGCTTTACAAGCTTTAAGTCGTAGATCTTCACAGAAAGTGAGAGAACACAAGTATGCGTGTAGACCATTCAATGACTAGCCCCATTGCTCAACGCCTGTGAACCCCTTTTGCTCATTGGGGGACCATTACAGATACTACCAAGTGCTCAGTGTTTTTATCTTTTTTGTTTTTGTTCATACTGTGTGTCTATGTGGTTCATGCTCAGTGGTTCTTGCCTACATCCCCATGCAGGCGAGATCCAGCAGCCACCTACAGCATAGAGCTCGTGCAGCGTGGCTTAAAATAGTAGCAGGGGAAAAAACGCCAATCAGCTGGCAGGTCAATCTAGTAATTCAACAGCAGCGAGGAAGTGAGAAAGGTGATTCAGCCATGCTTCCTTATGTCCGCAGGGTGTTTAAGTAGGCCGCAGTATGCCAGCATACTGACAGTGACATGGTGAGCTGTCCCTCTGAGGGGAAATGCTGAACTCCTGGAAAGTGAGCTGAGGCCGTTTTTCTGTTTATTTCAGATCGTCTCTCAGAGGAAACTGACCAAAGCTCTACTCAAACAGGGAAACACCGTTGGAAAGTCTTCAATAACGGTGCGACACACACAAATCATACATGCACCGATTCTTTTATTCAGATAAAAAGATATTTCATGTTGTTCCCTAACCCCGCCAATTACAGGTGACAGCAGAGGAGTTGTCTGGAAATGACGATTATGTCGAACTCTCCTTCAGCGCTCGAAAGCTAGACGACAAGGTTTGTGTTACTCTGCTTTACTTTAGAAGAGTTTTTCATTACACACGAGAGGAATTATTATTCAGAGATATGAGTTAGTTCCTTTTGTGCGTGCCGTCTTTGAGGCATGTGAAGAAGTATGTGGGTGGAGGGCCGTGGGGTTTTGTGAGGAAGCCACTCACTCAATACACAGAGGTACAATCAGGCATCAGGGGAGGCCCGCTGAGATAGGAGGGCAGCCCCTGCTCCCAATCCTCCCATCCCATCCTCTCCACCACACACACAGATAACTATATTAATTTTCAGCCTCCACACACACAGGGCCACGGATGGCTAATCCAAACAAGTTGCGCCTTAGGGGAAAGATGGAAGAAAGCAGGGGAGGGGCAGATAAATGCGAGAGCACAGGAAAGGGAAAGAAAAGGAGAAAAATGGGCTGAAAAAATAATTTTGTGATTATATGAATGATTTATGGGGATCCATTGCAGCTCTGAGGCAATGCTTAATGCGTGTTTTCCCTCTGAAGGATTTTTTCAGCAAGTCAGACCCTTTCCTGGAGATTTTCAGAATAAATGATGACGGGACTGAGTCGCTCGTGCACAGAACTGAGGTGACCACATGCACAATAACACATAGTGAGATGTGTTATTTACTACTCGGGAGCTGTGATTAACGAGGTGTTTTGTGCACTGTGCATTGAAGACGGTCATGAACAACCTGAGCCCAGTTTGGAAATCCTTCAAAGTTTCCCTGAACACACTCTGCAGCGGCGACCATGACAGGGAGCTAAAGGTGAGTCTGCAGGTCGCAGAAACATAAATCTATTTAACCTTAAACTTCATCTCCAATAATGGGAGCACGTGTGAAAACCTTGGCTGCTGCTCCCTTTGTTAGCTCCCCGAGGGATACACAATGTACATTTGGAGAGGCCAAACAACACCCGTAGGTCTGCAGGTGTTTCCTTGCAAATTTCTTTTCTTTCTTTTTTTCTTTCCGTGCTGCTGGCATTTGATGAGATTTGTCAAACAGAAGCACTGCGAGAGTTCCATACAGCCACAGGCATACAGCTGAATAAAATCAAGCCTCAATCACCTCCTGTTCTTTTTTCCTCGAGTTGAGGTCAGGTCATAAGCTGCCTGTGTTACGTAAAAAGCCAGACAGCATGATAGAGCTCGGCAGTCGTCTTAAACTCTCACCTTTACTTTGCCAGAAAAGATCTGCGTTTGCGCGTTGACCTGTGTGTGCAGAAGTGGCGGCCACGTAACAGTTATTCTTTGTTTCCCATGAATAAACATGAGCTCGTTCATTAAGTATTCAAAGGCATCTTTACCCCGCATGGCTCCTGACAGCAGGAAAAAGGGCTCGCACTCTCACACACACATGCATGACTTCGGCTATGGTTTCCAAGGCTACCTGTTTGAAGCGTCGGAGCTATAGTGAGAAATGGCAGGGCAGAGATTTCTATTCACATCAGTGCGTCCTTTTCTCCAGGCTCTTAACTGACCAATGCATAAATGTATAACCTCCTCTGTACAGTCTGTCTGTCTCCCACTTTGATTTTTTTTCTCCATATCTGGTTCTCAACCTCTCTACTTTTCGTTCCGCCCCTCCCCACCCCACCGTTGGTCTCTCTGCCTCTCCGTCCGACGGTTTTGTATTCAGTGAATGAAATGGAGGTTCTTCATTTTTTCTTTATTCTCGCACGCAGCTCTCAGCAGCCTGAACTGGAAGCAAACCTGCAAAAACAAGCATTCATATGCAAAAACGGCATGACACTGAAAACACAGACATCACACACAAATGAACCCTCACATGCAAAAAGACTTCAGGTGCAGGCACTTGGCAGCTTAAGTGGGAGACAGGAAATAAGGGGATTACTGCCGGTCATTGTTGTTAATCAAGCGTTGGTGGATTGGTTCTGATCGCTAGTCGTTGGCGTGACCGTATGCAAGAAGGTCACAGAGCTCAAGAGCAAAAATTACTCATTCACGGACACAAAAAACTTGGCGAAAGGTAGAGGCTTTTTTTTTTGCTGTGCATTATTGACCGAATGTATTGAGTGTTTTTGATCGTGCAAACTCTGCAGGTCAGTCCAGATATTGGTGCCTTTTTTCACCTTTTGAAATGATGGGATTGTTTCTTTATGAAGCACAAAGCCTTCGCCTCTGTGACCCCCCCGCCCCCTCTCACCACTGGATTGAGGCCATTTTTCTTGTCTAGTAGCTCCTTTGAGAGAAAGAAACTATTATGCCTAAACACAAACACACATACACATATACATAAAGCTGTCTCTTAAACCACATCCCTCTCAGCATCCTCAGATTAATATTTCATCGCTCCATTGCCCCCCCACTAACACCGCCTTATCAATCATTCAGCATGGCATTTCCCTGCATGCTCTGAGTGTGTGCATGTGTGTGTGTGTGTGTGTGTGTGCAGGCGACGGTGTTGCAGCTGTGCTCTAACTGAATGAATGCGTGCACTTGTGTTCGGGCCTGTTTGTGTCTGTTGCAGTGCACAGTTTGGGACTGGGACTCTAATGGAAAACACGACTTTATTGGGGAGTTTCAGACCACCTTTAAGGAGGTGAGAACCGAACAGGAGGGCAAACAGGTGAGTACGCGTACGAGCGCACGTCAATGGACGACAAGGGCGGGGGTCGCACAATGACTCACCACAATCTCATTTAGATGGACAACTGTTGGATTTTTCTCAGTTCATGTTTACAAAGGTTAACACACCTGCATATGTATCCGTATTTCATTATTATGGCAGACGTGGTTAGTCATACAAGCTGCCCGCTGAATGATTACAGTTGAGTACACAATGAAAACACAAACAAAATATGTAAAATATGCATTAAATATACACTAAAAATGTAATATGAAAGTGGTAAATTATTATTTGTCAAATGTAGCCTATGCATCTCTTAAAGGAGAATTCCCATATTTTCAACTTTTTTCACGAAAGCCTATTTTCCTTTACTTAATAATTGTAAAGGTACTATATAAAACAAATGTCTATTCCTCGTCCCAGACAATTGTCAGATGATTTCCACTGCTATAGATTTATGCCAATATGAATTTGTATGTCTTTGGCAAACATCAGGAAGCAGCGGTAAACAGTGCCCCTAACAGAAGGGCTGCACACACTTTTTCGGTTTGTGAGCTACTTTTAAAATGACCAAGTCAAAATGATCTACCTAGATTAATACTGCTAAACATATATTTGTTCATATACAGTATATACTGAGTATACTTTATATACACAATATATGTTGGTGTACCTTGAATAGCTGCACGAACCCATATGGCATAATACAACTGTACATTTTTGGTCATTACCTTACTCTGATGACTTGCACTGAATGGAATCAGCCAGGGACAACTGTGATTTTATTTCCTTTACCTTTCTCTGTCTGAGCTGGCTTTTTGGAGGGAAGTCAGTGTTGTATTTTTTATGAACACTCCAAAAGTGCCGCTCCACATTTCCCGTCTTCGGAATAGAGATGGTAGATTGGAAGATAAGACAAACGCACTTTGAATATAACATTGTGAAAAAAAAATCCTCCTCCCATTCTGTATGGAAGTGGTACGTTTTTGTTTTCTTACTTGGTCCAGCTCCCACACTCATTTTTATACCCTGTATTTAGTAGAAATCATTTGGAAGGCTAACTAGCTTGCCGGAGATTTGCAGTAGCATGCCACGCGTGGTTGACTCCGCAAGCGTATTGACCACATGTGTTAGAAAAGATGTGATCTCTGACTAGATTGCGATCGATGTATTGGGCACCCCTGCCCTACGGCAATTGACTGTTGGTGTCTGGGGAGCTTCATTAGTGACAGAAAACAGTTCGAACAAGCGAGTTGTTAATGTAACTCTGGGTTTCATTAGTCCTGGATGTGATAGAAGTGACTGTGTTCTGCTGGTCAGGTTTTTATAGCCTTCTGTGTTGCCAAATATGTAAAATGTTTTCTGTCTAAATAAACGTGTGGTTGTTTTGTTCTTCATCAGTCCTTATGTAGATTGGCTCTTGCTATGTTGACCCACCATATTAACGCAAATGTGCGCGTGTTTGCCCAGATTCAGTGGGAGTGCATCAACCCTAAATACCAGATGAGGAAGAAGAATTACAGAAACTCTGGTGTGGTCATTCTCAACCACTGTAAGGTGAAGCAACACAATATATTCATAATTCCTGCAACCTTTCTGTGTTTTCAGCTGCAGATAATTGATAGATTGTTTTCATTATTGACTTGATGCGCCCGCTGGAGTTTCCCTATAAGCAATCAACATTCATGTTTACATTCACTGTATCTACCCAACATGTGTTGATTAATCATATTGAATGATATGTCTCCTCACATAACATGTGGGCAATGAGAAATATTTTTAATTCTGCAAACTGCCATGTTTGCTGGCAGTCTTCTTCTTGCCGACCTTTATTGGCACATTTTACTCGAGTTTGTTACATCGCCTGCACTGACTTTACAAACATGCATAACAGAGATAAGCATGGATTTGGCAATGTGTCAGATTCAGGGTTTTTGCACAATTTTTTTTTGTAAACTAATGTCGACTGCATTTCCCCTTGCAGATCATCAAAATGTATTCCTTTCTGGATTACATCATGGGCGGCTGCCAAATTCAGTTCACAGTGAGTTTTGTGACATACAATCTCCTCTTTACAGCAGGATGTTGTTCCCCATGCCTTGTCCCTGCACACATAAATATACAGTATGTGTGTTCCTCCATCACAGGTGGCAGTAGACTTCACAGCATCCAATGGGGATCCCAGAAACAGCTGCTCCCTCCACTACATCCACCCCTACCAGCCCAACGAGTACCTCAAAGCGCTGGTGGCTGTGGGAGAGATCTGCCAGGACTACGACAGGTAGAACCCATCAATCATCATTTAGCCGATGTTGACATGCACTGGATTTTTTTTTTTTTTCCCCTCCAAGGGCCAAATCCTTTTCATTAGAGTCTGCATTAAAACATTTCTAAAAATTTATCATCTACATAAATCTGAACACTTTTGTCCTTGATTCGTCCCTCTCTTTAAACCTTTTTCCCTTTTCAATGAATCACACACATCAGTCTCCCTATCTCTTGTTCCCCAGTGATAAAATGTTCCCTGCCTTTGGTTTTGGAGCCCTGATACCGCCAGACTTCAAGGTAGAACATTCAGTGTGTGTGTGTGTCACAAAGGGGGGAGTTCAGGGGATTCACAATTTTATATCTCTTTTGGAGGCATAGCTGCCCTTTGATCAACATGAAAGCAGAATGCATCTGTCAACCTGTAAATTGGATTGAACGCGTTGTGCTGCGTGCTCAGTTTAATATGGTGGTAATAACCTTTATGTTCTTTGCCCCGTGTGAAGGTTTCGCACGATTTCGCCGTGAACTTTGACGAAGACAACCCCGAATGTGCCGGTGAGCTAACGCACACTCGGCTGCATAACCCCCAGACAGTGTCATAGTCATGCATCACAGGTACCAAGACAGTTGTGCCGTGTCGGTGCTGCACGCCTCTCATCTCTCCCTCTCTGTCAGTCCCCGCCCTCTTTCTTCCTCTCGCACACACACTCACACACAGAAACACAGCTGGGAGATTTGTCGCCATGCTGCAGGAAGTATTTCAGGCTCCAAGAGACAAACAACACTAATCTGTATGTGTGAAATGGGCTTCTGCGCTCTTATCCTCACATATCGGCGCTCCTGCCGTGAGGGTTTGTGTGCACGTGCGTATCAGCTTGTGTCACCACAGTCTGGCATGTTTTAGCAGATACTTTTGCAAGTATAAGCCCTTTGACTCGGCGAGGCTAGCGACGCACTGGCAAACAGACAGGAAGGCGGACAAGCAGCAAAATAAGCTGTGAGTGTGTGTTGCAGGGATCCAAGGCGTGGTTGAGGCCTACCAGAACTGCCTCCCCAAGATCCAGCTGTATGGGCCCACCAACATCGCCCCAATCATCCAGAAAGTGGCCTCGTCTGCCTCCGAGGAAATGCACACCAAAGAGGCCATGGTGAGAGAGAGAATGAGAAAAGTCTCGAGCATTTTTTTCTTGTTGTTGTGACTATCGCATGTTTGCCCTGGGAGTCAAATAGAAAAGAGAAAAACGTGAGACATCAGAGGAGGTGAAAGATGGTGTGGGGAAAAAAAGAGGAGCAAACAGCGATGAATTGAAAGGAAAGGGCTGAAGTGATTGATATTAATTTAATTCCATCCAGTCATAAATGTTAGAGCACAGATTCCTCTCTGCCTTAATTTCTCTCGCTTTCGCTCCGGCTCTCCGGTGGATTAGAGAGGGAGTTTTATTCAAATTAGCCTTTGACAAGAAGCTGCTTTTAAAGCATAAAATTTCCCTCCAGCTCACAAATTTCCCACTCCTTCCCACAGGAGTATTTCATCCTGCTGATCCTGACGGATGGCGTCATCACCGACATGGCAGACACGCGCGAGGCCATCGTGCACGCCTCCCACCTGCCCATGTCCGTCATCATCGTTGGCGTGGGAAACGCGGACTTCACGGACATGCAGATACTGGACGGAGACGACGGGATCCTGCGTTCGCCAAAGGGAGAGCCCGTCCTCCGCGACATTGTCCAGTTTGTTCCCTTCAAGGACTTCAAACATGTGGGTGGCAGTTTGAGGGGTAAAGGGCAGGGGTAAAGGGCAGGGCATAGAAGGGATCATAGAGCTTTGCTAAATGCATTTCATGTAAAAAAAATTCAACTCTGAGGTA
This sequence comes from Mola mola, assembly GCA_001698575.1. Classification (NCBI taxonomy): domain Eukaryota; kingdom Metazoa; phylum Chordata; class Actinopteri; order Tetraodontiformes; family Molidae; genus Mola; species Mola mola. The sequence continues at coordinate 10,679,734 of KV751318.1, forward strand.
TATAAAAGGCTCAGTACAACAGGATCAGCCATTTTGTTTTCTGAACCAACAAAGTAATGACATAAAATGCAGTTGTAGGTGTTGCAAATGTGCCAAAAACTTTACAGAGTGCCCAAATGCAGACACCAGAGACGAAACTTCAATGATTAAAAACCAGAAACAAACATGTAGGCAAGGCACGCAGGAGATGGTGAAATGACAACGAAAGACGGCAGCACACAGATTTAAATACAAAAGGAAACTCGGTGACCCACAGGTGAAACTACTCAGGGTAGGGCAGATGATCCCACAGGAGAGGAAAGAGCAACAACAAGACAAACAAAGGGCAAAGCTTCAAAATAAAACAGAAGGCAACAAATTCGAAACCATGATGGGTATGTTTAAATCCGCCACCCCCAGCAAAAAACAACAAAAGTTTTCACTCACATCAGAACTTGATGTGAGTGAAAGAAGAGTTTTCAGTTTTCAGAAACTGACTGCAAATAACAGTGTAAACACAGGGCTCATGCCAATCACGGTGTGTGTTATTGTGCACAAACGCACAGCAGCAGCTAGTGTTTGTACAGTGTGCGGCAATGAAACACCCAACGTTGGATACAATCCCAAAACAAATCAGCACGTTTGCTCTTAAAAGACCTGCTGTAAACAAAATACACAAAATGTACGGAAAATATGCCTAAAATCGAAAACAAAAACAGGCTGATCGCCCTGATTCAGAGGCAGCATGAGGAAGAATCACACCACATATGAATATATTCCAATTTTCAGACCTAGTTACACTTATTTTTTGTAGATACTCAAAGGCCAGACAAGGCCAAAGCGTTTAAAAAGTGAAGTTCTATTTCAACTGTTGCTTTATCTCTCTGTGTGTGTGCGTGCGCGCGCACATCAGGTAGGTGGCGAGCAGTGCTGTATTCAGGGGGCAACAAGTGTGAATATGTGGGGCGTAATATCCTTGACGTGCTCGTCAGAGCACATCAGCTATCTGCTCCTTCTGTCTGTTTGTGTGTGTGTGTGCCTCTCTCTCTCCCCCTCTCTGGTGGAATTAATTTTTCCTGGCTTTGACAGGGTCTGTTTGGCTGGGTCTCTTATGGTGAGCCAGGTCTGTGACAGGTTCAGAAATCAACCAATTACATCTCGGCTAAACAGAAAGAGGCACGGAAGAATGTAGCAAGCAGGGAGAACCTATGGTTCGCCCAGAAGTATGTGAAGAGTGCAGTTAAGGAGGAGAGGTTGGAAATAAATCTGGAAAAAAGAAATGACAATAGCAGGAGGCAGAGTGGGAGACACATTGCCTAGTGGTGACGGAGGGAGGTCATCAGGAGACTGGAGCTAAAGACAAAAGGGAGTGAGGGAGTATGTGACAGAGGTGGAGAGGTGATTTTCTGCTCTGCCGTCTCTTTTCAGAAGGGATTAGCAGGACGGAGCCGCTGTGTGACAGGCAGAGTGGCGGATAACAGGTAGATAGGAGCAGAGAGAGGTGGGGGAGGGGGTGGTGGATTATGTGAGACAGAGTATGTCGGACCCTCTGACTTTGAGGATACGGACGTTTGTGGGGTGTGTGCGTGTGTTTTTTCTTTATAGGTCCTGAATTTAAGTATCGGTTTTGGTGCTTTGGGGTTGTTTCACACTTTTACAAGATATTAAAAACAAAAATCTGCTTTGTTTTTATTTGTGATTCTCATTCTTATAACCATCCAATGGATTTTGAATGTTTTTTAGAGAACAGCATGGTTAGTATATGTACAGTATAGCAAAAAGCAAACAGAAGAAATGTCATACTATATATTATTACAGACACATCAAAGCAAAAAAAATGTGACACACCAATTCCCCTCCCACTAACCAAATGGGTCCAATGAATCTGTTTTCCTTCTAGAAATAAACAAGATCTGATGCGCTTTTCTGCTTGAGCGCGCGTAGAGAAACCAAGCGGTGGGATGTTTTGAGGTTGTCAAATGAGCTTGTCTGATCACATCAGTCTCGCCAGTCGAGACCCTGGACAGCAGCAGACCAAAAAAAGTGACTCCTAGCATCCTACAGTCACGCATGGCTGGTGATGTGTGTGTATTTGTGACTTCTCCCCACCTCTTTCTTTCTGTCTCTGTGTTTCCAGGCCTCTCCAGCTGCGCTGGCTAAAAGTGTTTTGGCAGAAGTCCCCAACCAGGTTGTGGATTACTACAACGCAAAAGGTATCAAACCCAAATGTATGTCGGACTTTGAGTCCTCAAGAACCTTCAGCCCCTGACAATGGAATACATGCAAACTTACACTTAGATACACACGTGCATATATATACTTTATGTACTGTATAATAAATACACTCATTTAAAAGCACAAACACACACAAATATGTACACATACTACATACAGTAGACTAGCTCAGAAAAACTAGATTGTCCTGATGAAAAAATTTGAACAATTGATGACTCTTGCATGTTTGGCTACAATGGTATCATCTGGGAAATTATTACTATCTATTGTGTATCTGAAAGATGTTTATAGAAAAAAAAATAAGAGCAGTCATTTGAACAAGCATGCAGACCCAGACCGCGGACCACCCAAAGAAATGACACTCCTACCTTATTCAGATAACTAGCAATTACATAGACCCAAAGATCTGTGCGTAGAAAAAGCCCAAATGTGTGATTGCATAGCTGGAAACGCTTAGCATCCCTGTTAGTGTGCTGCATAAATGCATGCATAATTTAGCTCCCTCTAATATCCAATCTCCAACAGTCGCTTGCTAGTTATGAAATAAAGTATCACTGTCATTTGAGTGACATTCAGGGTTGTCTTGGGTTCTTTTCTACAGATTTTGTCGGCGATTTTGCTAAATGGAAATGAACAATCATTGTAATAATTTCTTAATAACCTTTTTACATTGTAAAGGGTTTTGGGAGAGTAGCAAAATGTGGTGTAGTAGGCACTCATCCGTGAGCTCAAACCTGTTTTTTTCTGTATTCTGCATGTCTATAAAATAAAGACGCTTTTGTTATTCTCAATTTTGTGTGATCTGATGTTTGCATATGTGTCTATAACCCACTCGTGTTAATCGTGTTGTGGGGGCATTGATGCATTCACACCCTTGTTAATTAAACCATCACTGCACAACACATCCAAATAAATTTTTTAATCATTCTTTGGGACGTTCCTGGTTGACGTTAAAATGTAAGAATATACGGTTTCACTAATCTCCTTCTAGTTAATTAGGGCATGTGTGCCTCGGTCTGTGACTGTAAGATCAGTATTCAAAACATGAGCCCCCAGATATCTCTGTGTGAGAACCACCTACATCTGAGAATTGCTGTACCAATGCTGGGAGAAAACACATTAAAGTAGCACAGCCATATTTTAAATTCTCTTATATTCTGCTCTACAAAACCTGATATAATTATCTGTAGCTATATTGTTATGTATTAGAAAAATGGCAAATGCAATAGTAATGATAAGTTTGAAATGTCTATGATGGGTAACTGTGTAATATACACAGATCAGCCATAATATTAACACCACTGACATTTGAAGTGAATTACATAGATCACCTTGCTACAATGCAAAGTTCGGCTGCGAAACCCTCGATCCTTGCATTCATGTGGATGCCAATTGACACAAACCGTCTGCCCCAACATCCTTGAAGACCAAACATAGTGCCCACAGCATCTGCATGCACCAAGACAGTTGATGCCCCAACAGTACAATGCCTGCTGGAATACCACAAAAACTGCTCAGGAACCACCAAAGGAACATTTTCAAAGAGCTTTCAGTGTCTGACTGAGCGACCATGGGACATGCCCGTTAGGATCTCTGGAGCTTTCATTGTGTAAAGGAGTCGGCTTTCACCTGTCAAGACACAGTCACATAACCTCTGGGATGTGTACCTGTGGCCTTGAGGGGTTTAACACCAGACTGTTGGTGGCAGATCCCTAGGGTGTTCTGAATTGAAAGGAGGGGCCACTGTCATGATCAGGTTTAATGTAATTCAGGAGACATTAATACATTTTGAAATCAGTGGGACTTCTTTTAAATTGTGCTATCCCGCTAAGAAAGCGACATTACCATAACAACCGTGCAAATTGGAATAAATAAAATGTATTATAATAAGGAATTTGTTGTTTTTATCCAGAGAGAACGTTCAAGCTTATGGTGTTTCTGTTCATTTATTTGTACGAAGCCACCAAAAACTTTACGTATGAGCCCGTAAATATAAATACAATTTTTAGTTAACAAAAAAAAAAAGTTTGCTAAATACCTGAATACACTAACTGGTGGGTGTGCGGAACCTTTTGGCATTTGTCTCAGTGGCGCGGAACTATTTTGGTCAAGTACCGGAAGTATCCAGGGTGACATTTGGAACAGGACGAAAAGGAAGGCATGGTTGTGGTTAATTTGTGAGGTCCTCCGTCCCTCTTACTCCAGTATAGTCCATTTTTTTTTATATGTTTAGGTGTATAGATTGAAAAGCGAAATGACGGCTTGGACCTGTCGGTTTCTTCTTCAGCGAGGACTGTGTCTCCGAACAGCTGAAAGGTAGCTAACGCTAATGCTAATACTGATGCTAATGGGACTGAAGTTACACTCAGCACGTCGGTTAACTAAACTGCTGAGATGAACCAGTCGAACTGTCTTGTGGATTAATTCATCGCTGTTCTTTCCGTATATTCGGAGTTTAATATTTGATAATAAATTACATTCTAATCTATTTTCTCACTGAACACCAGTGCGAAAGCTAACGAATCAAATACCCAGCCTTTGTAGTTTTTTTTTTTTTTGTTTGTTTCAACCGTTTTGCTTTGTTGCAACCATACACTTCCAGAAACGTGAAGAATGTCAAAGAGGAAAAAATGTATGACTCTCCCTGCAGTCCCTACTTTAGCATGGCCAGATTTCCTCTTAAATTAAACATGGGCACGATTGTTTATTCAGTCCCGTGTAGTTCTTTTCTAATCTGCCTTTGACTCATCGTGTGCTTAAAATAACCCAACTGTTCGTGTAAATGTATTTGTTAATCATCGGCCAAGACACTGAAACAGTGGTGACCCTGCAGCAATGATGACTCGTGTCCAACATAAGAGACTAATGACAGAATAGAATTTTAAATCAGTGAAAACAATTAAAATTTTAAAGTACACTATCTCATGGCAGCAAGTAATGCTGGAATGATGATCTTTAGAAAAGTAAGGAGCACTAATTGAACATTTAACTTAAGTTGCAAAGAATGTCATGAGCTTCTCAAATGTCACATCTGTTGCTTATCCTTTGTGTGTGTGTGTCACTAAAATCTGGATATGTTTGAGGCAGTTAAACTGAAACAAAAAGATGTTCACCCTGAATTTAGTACATAAGTTTTGGTGTATCAATTTTCTAACAAAATGAACATAACAAAATAATAATTTACTATCAGTATATTGTGCACAGTGTGTTAAATAGACACAGTTTCTTGGCCATTGTGAGTCTGAGTTTGAACATAAGTGATGGCTTTCTTAGTAAATAACTGCACCTGTTTGATTGAAATTGTTTTGCAGCCCTGCCTTTCTGATGGGCTGTGTTAGGACAGTAAAGACCACAACATGGTTTGAAGAACACCTCACAGAAGATAACCAGGAGTTCATGAGGAAAAGCATGGCAGAGGAATATAGAAGACAAACAGTTGAAAAGCTTAACCCACTCAAAGATGAGCCTTGGCAGCGGCATGAGTGGGCAGAGGGTGGGTGTAAGAAAAGTGAAAACTCTGTTCATCATGAGGGCTTTACCTTTTGCCCAGATTTAGGTCATTCTTTCATCCGTTCCTCTCCAGGTAGTCGAAGAGTTGGCCTAGTAGCTTCTAAATTAGGGATGGCTCCTATCTGGACGAAAACAGGAGAAAGACATGTAGTCACCATGTTACAGGTATGTCACAGATAAATACAAGTTTTTAGTTGTGCCTTTAGTTTTGCATATAAACAGCTGTTAATGATTTTCATCCATAATGATGTGCATCAGGTCAGAAAAAAAGTCAGATAAGTTGGATTGTTCTTTGTTATTTGGTTTGAAATTAGCAGATGTTGACCACCCGAAAGCTTTGATAGCAAGGTTTTACATAAATTTAATTATTTTTAGTTTGTGAATGAGCCTGGATGGTGCACTTTGTAATCTTGTGTGCCAAGCAAATAGGCTTCAAGAGACCGAAGTTGTCTTTAGCAGGAGTATTTATTGTAGCTTAATACATCGAATACAACGAGAATCAAAGGTGACAATAGACCAACAAGTAAAATGTCATTCCATTTTCATCCCATCTTAACTATAAAACATATTAATTATACTAATGTCTTCTTTTTATTAGGGCGGTTAACTGTACAGATCAGTTTATTGACACATGACTTGTCCCTTGCCTGCTATCCAGGAGCAACAGTTCTTTTTCCAGAGAGGCATTTGTCAAGGCAGGGACCTCTGTAGCTCTAAGTGCAGCAGAAAAGGGTCCTAAAAGGGTCCTAAAATGAGAAACGACACCTTCTGAACCATGAACAACTACTGAACAGACCAAAGCTGATGAGTCATGTAGAATTAAAATAAGTTGTGAACTGGTTGTGAAAGACTGCTGCCTCATTGGTGGGTGTAAACAGATGGTTGATGTCAGGATTGTTCAGATCACATTTTAATCTAGTCAGATTCTAGTCAGTCTAGTCAGTCACTGAAATGAATTGAAAGCAAACTCTGGCTGTGCGTTTACTCTTTATTGCTCAACAAATTCTTATTTCATTTTCAGCAAAACTTCAACGTGAACCGTCAGACAATTAATGTTAAATTCAAGATTTTGCAGGAACTTTTTATTTCCATGCACTGATTCAATTTTAGCACATTTAGTATTTTTTCTTTTCATCTGCTGCAAGCACGATCTGTGCTAGATGAAAATATGCTCGAGCTGAATTTCCTCCCTCCACATTTGTTTTTGGTACATGTGAAATTAATGCAGTGAATAACAGTACAGGTTTGATTGTTGCTTTTAGAAAATATTTTCAGGTTGTCCATGCATCCATTGCATTTTTTGTGAACAGAATTTCTCTGGAAGGCTTTGAAGGAATGTCTTCAAATTTGGCACAAATATTCCCATAGAGTCAAGGATGAGCTGATTAGATTTTTTTGGTCAAAGGCCAAGGTCATTAGGCTCTATTAGATAAAATTTTAGTCATAACTCTAGAAATTATGCACTAATTTTGACTAATTAGATTAGGCAAATGTCTAATATTATAATGGAAGTAACTTCATCACATTTTATACCCAAAGGTCATCTTTGCTATGACATCATAATTTCCTGCAAAAACACTTCTGGCTTTCATTCAACATTATAAATGAGGAACAGAAATGGACATTAGATCCTGTGTCTATTTTCTGCTGCTTGATTGAGGACAAGCGTGAGGCATTCATGTTTTAGAGTTTGCAGCTTCATTTAGCAGCAACATCCATAATTGAAACATTACAGTCCACCACAGGCTTATTGGTGCTGATGTGGAACTTGGTGTGATTGTTGTTGCATCGTGTGATGAAGGGCTCTATGAGTCACTGCACATATTAAACAAATCTGGATAGACATGGATGGAAATTGCAACTTTATTGGGACATGGAGTGCAACTACGAGGCTCTAATTGAATTTTTTTGTTCATTTTGTTACCCAGGTGCAAGACTGCCATGTAATAAAGTATTTATCTAAGGAAGAATATGATGGACACACCGCCGCCCTGGTGGTAGGAGGGAAAAATGTGTCACCGTTCCATGTAAGGAAAGCTGTCTGCTGATGTGTTGCTATTATGATGTTTCCTACTAACTGCAAAGAGTTCAAACCTTAATTGAGTTGTATAGCATGTTTAAGCTTGTTGTGTAGCTATCCAGCTTGCCTCCTTACTATTAGCTGCACTCTTGGTACCATTATATTGTCAGGTCAAGAAGCTGTTTTCAGTAAAACCTATGTGAACTGCCTGCCCTGCTCTAAAGCCTGATGAGAGGTTAGCAGCTTGCTGGTTAATATAATGAAGGATTTAATTGCTAAAGAGCCTGATGTTTCCTTCAGGGGTTGGTAGACACCAAACACTGGGCAAAAATCACTTATTGCAGTTTTAAGTACAAGAATAAGAAAAATAGAACTTGCAGTATTTTTTGATGATAAAACTTTCTTAATACTTATTAAAACTTGAAACGTCTGTGCTTTGTTACAAAATGAGAGACATGTGCAACAATAGTAAGAGGGCTGATTACAAACTTGATGAAAGGTTGACCTCCATCATAGTATCTGATTTTTTTATTTTTTTTTTTAATATTGATGGAATAGAGCAAATTTTGACTCTAAAGCAGTACTATAATGAACAGAAACCACTGGTTAATGGTGCTTGTAAGATGATAAAAGATGCCAAACTGTATCAATAGCAAAGGTGGAGAAGAGTCATTAAATTATTCCAAACAATCAGACCTGTAAAAATATGCACTAATGAACCCAAACCGAATTGCATATTGTCAACATTATGAATTATATTCAAATATTTATCAAGACTATGGAAGGCTGAGTCATGATGCTCTCGGAGGTGCTGAGCCTGCTGCTCTCTTTAAACTCTTGCTTATTCCCAACCCCCAATAGAATATTCATCTAGACTAAACAATGAACAAATCGATAAAAACTTTGTTCACAGTTGTTATGCAAGTAATTTATCAAAAGACACAAATTTGTTCTCTCATACAAACAGTGTGTGCGACAGAGAGAGGAAACAAAAAGTTGCAGTTGTACTCAATGTTTCTAAAAGTTATCAATTATTTACTTAGAATGCTACTTTTGGACTTCTTGACGGGTCTTGACACAAACTTGTGAGAATTTTTTAGAAGATGTTGTTGATTCCATCTGAATTCATTCATTTTATTGTAAGAAGAGGTTAAAACAAGGTAGGCAAGTAGTAATAATACTAATAGAGTTAGTAATTAGTTAATAATTGGGCAGCAATATAATCAACAACTGTCTTGGAACAGAAAAGTATTTTAATTATTGTGTGCTTATTGTTCCAATAAGTTTTGTTACTCAACTTTAAGCAAAAAAATGAGTAATTTAGTCATTCAGTCACTAATTTTATTTTCCAACATTTATTAAACCTCCAGGAAAGCAATGTTTGTTTGCATAGGGGAAAATAAAATACAGCTTTTGTTTAAATTCTATTATTGAAGAGGATATGGCATAAAAATCAAATAATTTTATAGTATAACCTAACATTCCGTGGCAATTAAATGCGTCTTAAATAAATTTTGCTGAAACTGATAAATTGAAGAAAGAAACTGTGTTATTTGAGAATTTTATATCATTCAATACCAGTAAAGCAGCCACAAATCGTCAGCCTTATTTGCTCAACTTAATTGTGGCCACCTTTCATATTCAGGCAAAAACAATCAAATCAGTGTGACAGCTTTATGGAAACGTAACTGAATATTGTCACTCCCCTGTGGCATTGAGCTCATATCAGGTCTCAAACGTCTTTAACCATTTTATGAATACGGGTTCATATAGTCGTGAAATTTTGCTCCCACACTCACCATCATTGGCTATAATTCATCGCGGCTGCGTAATATATGCAGGCTAAGCAG
>KV751318.1:10702142-10715227 GCA_001698575.1 Mola mola
TTAAAGATCAGCTGTATTAAAGAGTCTATAACTGCATCTAAAGGTAAAAGCCACGGTGCACACTACTCTGCAGCGAGGTGAAGAAGCACCGGAAGGTCAGCAAAAAGAAGAAGCTGCTGTCATGTTCTGAACTATCTTTCTTTTGACCTCTAAGTGCCATGTTGCAAAGAATGTTACTTCTTTAATCACATGTGAGGACACAGGTTTAGAGGAGGACTGCTTAAATTAAATGTTTATATGCTCAAGCTGAAGCGTATTTCAGTTTCAAGGTCGCTTTAAAATGAAACTTTAGTGAAAGCACGCTCTGAGGTGTCCTTGTAAGGGGCATTTTTTGGCTCTTCAACGGCGAAGAAATTTGACAACTGAGGACACGCTGAGGACGCCGTAAAGCACCTTGCAGGTGGAGCAGGACAGGAGAGCTCTCCAGAGGTGCTAAGTGTCACTGAGAGATACAGACAGCCCTCTTCAAAACCTGTCAATTACTCTTTTCATTTCAGCACGGCCCATTTCTGATGAAAGAGAACAGCAGGAAGGGTAACTTCACCTTCACCCGATCCATCTGCTTCTCATCCAAAAAAGAAACAGCTCAAGAACAAAAGAGCTGAGCCACCGCAGCCTACAGCTGCTCGACACCGTGGAGGAGGTCACACTCTCAGAAATGAGTTAGTTAGATGTTTCATTTGTGTTGCCTGAAGTTGCAGAAACAGGCAGATCCACGTCCTCAGCATCACAGAGGATAGCAGCGCTTCCCTTTGCATTTTAAATAATCCACGGACAACATACACACGAATTGCAGAAGAAAATTCAAAGGGAATATGTTCTCATTCTGTCTTGTTTAGTTGGTGATTGTTTTTTATTTGTCACGTCTGACTAAATTTAATTTCACAATTTTGACTGCTAGCGCATTTATATTGTATCTGCTTCTTAAATCACATGTGATGCCTTTTTATATTGTTTTAATGATAAGGTGCGACTAGGTCAATTAACAGCGCTTGTGCTTGCTTTAGAAAAGGCTTGTCTAACCCTCAAGATAAAATAATACAATTCCTGCGGCGTGATAAGATTGTTGAAATGGGGGTTCATTGCTGAAGCCACCAATTACATGTCTTCAAGCAATGTATACCAAAATTTAGAGGTTACCAGTTACACATGAAATAAAATGCAAAGGAGCAATGATGCATGAAGCACAAACCTTCTCCCCTATCGAACCTACAAACATGAACACTTCCCTGCATGCTAACTCAGTTAAGTTAGCTACTTAGACAACCACAGTTAGCGGCCACACGTTACTTAGAACCCGAAGAACTTAGCAGCATTTGGTCTGTTTAAATGCTGGAATGATTTTCAGTGATCATACACTGCGGACCAAACCAAAGTTACTGAGTCTGGTATGTTCAGTAGCCAATGGTAGTTAGTATAAGCAATATATTGATGTGTCACTGAGTCAGTTCACTGACAGATGATCGTCTCTCTCTTTCATTTGTTATTTATTAACTTAGTTATTTTTGCATCAAAATTACACTTAATTGTATCAGCATTGACCATTTTCTGTAAGTGTCAGTTGGAGCCACAGGGGGCGCTATTCAGCAAACGTTATAGTCTTGCGGCTGCCCAAAGCGGAGTTGGCCCATTATAAGGTTAGATTTGGCCTTTCAGATGAAATACATTAAAATAATTATAATATGGTTTATTTTTTACATTTTTTTGTAATTTTTGGGGTGCAAATGCTCTGAAATATGTAAGATTCGTAATTATATATTCTTTTTTTGCAACGTGAACACTGCAGGCAGAGACACTGGCGGGTAAGAGAAACAATTGACAAAACTTGCGAGGCATCATTTTGCATCTTCAGCACAATAGAACGGGTGCTTGCGTTTGCCCGTGGCCCACCATTACACTTCAGTGTCCGTGTTTCCTCCTCAGAGTCTCTGCACAGCCTTAGCCAGATGCAGCTTTGAATGCAGACACACGCAGGCACAGGGCGATGAGCATATGTGATTGATAGTTCAAATTGTCAGACAAAGCAGTCACAAACTGACAGAAAGGCCATTTCTAAATGTCAGTGTGCAAGGGGGGGTAAGATGACATCATCCCAGTGATTTATTGCCATATCAAAAAAATACAATATTCCACTGGTGACTTTAAACCTCTGTCCACAAGAGGGCAGTAGTGTCCAGTCCAAACATGCAGCTTGGCGACATAAAATAAAATCACTGTTTGTTTTTTTTTAATTATTTTTCTCTCGTCTCTTTAGTGTTTGTTCTTTCCTCGATCATCTAAGCTTTTCTTCATCTTCACAACACAATAATGCGCATTTTTGTTGCATGATCTCTTTATTCAGGATTAGAAACATGAAAAACACGCTAAAAAAATGCCTGTGAAAACATGATCTTACACACTGAATATCAAAAGATTTATATAAACCATTTATGACACTGAAGCCGTTGTAGTAAACCTCTATGAAAACCATATACTCAGCTGACGCTGCTGTTGGCACGGAGCTCGGTGGGCATGTTCACGTGAAATGGTCCATTTTGTGCTTGAGTGATGAGTAACCTGAGCTTCGAGAGGTTGTTATGTACATTAAGGTATGGATGTTAATGACTGCGTGGTGTTTTATGTATGTGTTTTACCACATGCATATCTGAGTTTGACAGAGTGGGGTGGATGCTGAGTTGGCCCAGTATTCTGGCTCCATGGACCAGGACCAGGTGGTGTGCTGAGAGTATAAATAGCTGGAGTCAGGATGGAAAGATGGATGATAGATTGGTGGATAAATTATTTATAAATCACTAATGAAAGGGTTAGAGCCATGATGGGCTGACTGCCGCATCGATTAGATGATGACGAAGGTTTGTGCGTTTTCATATTTGGATGCCGTGGCTGGGTGGAGGCCAGGTCAGGAGAGCGGTGGAAGGGAATGGGTGCTGACCGGGCTGCACTTCACCCGGGATGGCGATGGAGGCGTCTGGGTGAGGTGAGGCGACGAGGGGGATGGACGCATGTGTCCTCTCTGGTACTCTATGCCACTTGCTGAGCGCTCTGAGACGGACGGTTGCGACCGACCTCTGGGCCTGCGCAGCTGAGGTGGGGTGGAGGAAGAGGCAGACGTGCATTTGTACTGGGAGGGAGAGTGGTGGGACGATGGATGGCAGGTGGGGGGAGAATAGAAACCAGGTGCAGAGTGTTGACTGGCTGATGGGTAGCGACCAGGTGAGGGGTGGCGGCCAGGTGAGGAGTGCCTCCCGGACAAGGGTTCACGGTAACTGGATGGTTGGTCCATGGTGTGTTTGGGCGACTTGGAAGCCTTAGGTGTTTTGGGCGATTTGGACACTGGATGACAGGAGGAGTACGAGTTGGTGTCGTGAGGTTGAGGAACTTTGATGGGAGAGGCAAATTCTTCATTGTTGGCAACTTTGTAGAGGAAGACATCATACTGAAGGGGCGTGCTGATGTCTGCATGGAGCGTGGCCTCTTTGGGGAGGAGCACCTCCAGGCCAATAGTGACTCCATCCTGATGTGAAAATACGGTAGAGTAGTGATGCAACAATGTAGGGACAGTCACAGAGGAAGAAAATAATCAAAAATAAAACATACAATGAAATACAGGCACAGAGAATGAACCACAAGGCACAGACACAATGTTTTCTGCAACAAGTGACTGTCCACTTGGAACATATACTGGTGTAAATAATAAAAAAAAATATATGTATGTATGTATTTTGGAAAATTTTAAAGCCTAAAAGAAAATAGGGGGAAATAGGTCTTAGATTGAAAAATACTGGAGTTCTGCTTTAAATATTGATGTGCATTGATGATGGCTCCTGAAAAAACGTAGGTTCATCACGCTTTTGTGTGTTTCAATCAGCATATCTACACTGACACACGTCTCCGCCGATGTCAACTTGTCATACTGTAACATAATGTACACACAGGTACCATAGACCACAGTCGCACAGCAGGTAACAAGGTAATAAGCTCTATGACTCAATAGGTTTAAATTCATATAATACTGAAAGCAATACATCGATCATATTTCCTCCTCCTCTAGCTCACTTTTTTTCTTACATTAATCCTTGTCTACAAAATGTTACAGGATGGCATCTAATAGAAAACCTTGTTATGTTGTTTTCAAGCGAGATTTGAACATGAAGATAAATCTGGATAAAAAAGCGATCATGACATGTTAATAACAGTAACCCCCTTTGTTCCTGTGCCAGGTGACCCCCCCACACATAAACACAGGAGAGATGGCAAGTACAAGTGACATCCAGTACACGTAGAGAAATGATATAAGACCACAAATGACACAGAAATATTCAAGAATAGTAATAAAAATTAAAAAAACGCAGATTTTTCTGTGAAAGGGTTTGTAAAAAAGAAAGAAAAAATGATCAGAAGCCACACAAAATGCCATGTGGTGAAGTTATGAAAAAAAGGCGAATGAAGCCTCATAAAGAAAAGTGGGAAAGGACACAAAATGAAAATTAAGAACAGATTTTCCGACATTTCTGTGTGTATCTTATTAAATATGCAGTTTCTCCCACGGCCGCTTCTGTCAGTGGTGCTGAGGGGGCGCTCGTACACCATTGTTTGTGCCATGTAATCCGCTGCAGTACAAAAGCAGGGTCAGTCATGCATTCATTGGATATTAGCATGGGGAGTGGTCAGGCAGAGGTTAGCGTCATTGTGAGCACACATCAGGAGAAAAAGAGAGCGCAAGAGAGAGAGGCTGGAGAATAGAGCACATAGCAGCACACAGGGACAAACTGGATAAAATTAAAAAGATTTATTCCAACAACTGCGAACTATAATCCTCAATGTATACCAAAGAAAGTACAAAAGAACCTCAAGTACATTAAAGTATTATAAATCACATTGACAAAAAAAAGATACAGAGTGTGTAATATATGTATATATCCAATATCAATTCCAAGCAATAACTTTGACCTCATTTAATCTAGACAAATTCACTTATTAGCAATGTCAAAACAGGAATATTTCGCAAATACAGTCACTTGATTTCCACTTACGTCTTTTGCAAATATTACGTTTTTTCAGACACTTTTTCTTTGATAACACCAATGCATGCGGGCAGAGACAGTAAGGCGGGACAGCCAGAGGTAAGGAGGGTTCGGGGGGGGGGAAACAAGAGAGGACACAATGAAGGAGCGCAAGTTCATTGGCCGAAGACCAAGGCAGGCGTCAGTAGAGAGGAAAGTCAGTCATAAATTGGTCCAAGCCGGTGATTTCAGTCCGGCGAGATGCAGAGTAAAGGATGGAGAGGAGGCAGCGGTGCCACTATGTGCTCAGCATCGCCATGGCAGCCTTGTAAACAGGACTGTTGTGCTTCTGATGTTTAATCCTTAAATTCACGTTGTGCTTTTTTTTTTTTTTTTTTTTTTTAATATGAGGCCTGATTGGACTGTTTAAGATACTTTGCAAGCAGTAAACAATGTTAGCGTATGCTGCTTGTGTGCTACTTAAATATTAGGGTCCGATTCTCTAGCCGCACACTTTGACAGATTATACCAGGTTGTTCTGGAGCATGTTTACCTCAGCGTTTTCCTCTGTGTTGTTTGGAGTGTGGCCTTGGTCGAGCACGACAGAGGTTGGACGGTTGTTCTCCTGTTTGGGGGAATGACAGTTGAGGATGTTCGTTGAGCCCTCTTCCTTGGGTTGCGGGGATTTTGCTGGGTCCTCCTGCTTCTGAGGCTCATCCTGTGAACAGAGTTTGAGACTTTCTGTTACATTGTTGGCACATAAATATACACACAACTACACACAGGACTGTAGATATGACCATCCGGATCTGTTATTGTAGAATTTCTTGTCTGTCAAATACGAACTTTCCATAATTTGAAAGGAAAAAAGTATTTTGTGTCATTTAACAGCTATTAAAGGGGAATTCTGCTATTTTTCAACCACTGCTTTCCAGACTCCCATTTTCAGTGCTCAATGAATTTGTCTTTTGTAAATTCTCATAACTGTCATTGACAGACGGCAGAAACATTTGTTTTATACAATGATTCCACAGGTGTCACTGTAGGTACCTACTCCATGTTATCAGACCCTTGCAATAACATTTTGAGCGTTGTGAGCAGCCAAAATTATTTATTTTGGAGTCCCTCATGCCCTGTGCTGTTGCATTGTCTAGTTTTGTTTAGCTGACTGTCCCTAGCGACCGAACTCTACACTGGAGTAATTTTCCAAACAAAGACGTATTTTTTTTTGAAATTTCTAACCCTCAAAGTTCAGGAAATAAGCGCTTAGACTGAAAAACACCAGAATTCTCTTCAACAGAAACAAATCATGAGTTGTCCTCTGGCAGCAAAACTTAAAAAAAATAGAGGAATTTCTTAAATGCCTGCAGTGTATCACATGCAGGTTTATAGCCAACTGCTCTCTCCACACTCCACAGCTGGAATTATTAATGATGAGGACACTGGAGGGGTTTGTCCATACTGACTTCTCAAGCACATTAAAGTGAGTGCAAAATGAGGAACTGAGCTAAAAGTTGAAAAGCAAAAAACGGAAAGCTACATTACATTTAATTCTAAATACTGCATGGAACGATTCAGGACCTGTACATTATAATCACGCGTAGGTATTTAGAAAACACCAATCGGGCCTCTGACATTTAAAAAACTGCATTAGAGGCCACGTGCCTGCAGGGGAGTTTTAGCCTCCAGACCTGACATTTAGAGCATCCGGAAGTCACAGACACGCATCTATAACCACAGTGATATGCTTGCAGTGCTCAGAGAGTTGGGGGATTACATTAAAAGAGCAAGTCACAATTTATTCATCTGATTTTGCCCGGACAAGTGTGGGGGAACGGGGAGATTTTAGGGAGCTCCATCTGTTTATGTTTGTCCACGGTTTGCATCCATGATCAACGTGGTATGATGTGTGCAGTCATTAGAGAGCTACACAGCTATCGTGCCTGTGCACATCTGCATGTGTCAGTTTGTAAATGTCCAAGCCATCGATTGATTGGCTCATCGTAGACATATGAAGGTCATCTACACGGCACGCAGGAAGTAGGGCACCATCGATCAGCCACTGTAGCTACTGCTGGACAAAACTCACTAAGTGCCCTCTCGCACCAGAGACAATTACTTCAAAAAGCTTAAAGTCATTTGAACAAAAAAATGTGTTTGTCCAGTTGATACCAGACCTTTTATTCTGTGTTTCTACCTGCCTCTATTAAACAGGTTCTCAATAAATGAAGTGTCATATTAGCCTTTAATAATGTGTTGGCTTAGTAACCCAGTAGGCAACACTGATGAATGCACAGTATCACTGGAACAGAAATGAACGCACTGATGCACACACACACACACACACACACACACACACACACACACACACACACACACACACACACACACACACGCTGCTACAGAATTCACTTTTTAGAAGCACTACATGTACAATCTTTGGAAGGGACTTGGGTAGAAAATAGGAAATAGGGTCCCTAAGATGGCAGGCTGGGCTCGGCACCGAGCAAGACGAGCAGTTGAAATAAAATGGAGGCGCTGTCTCCTCGTTGAGCATCTCGGGAAGCTGCAGAGGCAGCGAACGTGTGAAATTGCTATTTCTTCACCCAGCGGTGACCACACAACACCACTGAACAATTGCTTGGGGGATGCCTTTCAGGAGGCAATTTATCATTTTCTCCTGCAGAGTGCGCGGTGCTCAGCCGATACCAGATCAGATGCAGCGAGAGGAAAGTTTAGTTTGCAGGAACAAGCGGTTGCACAGGAGGTGAGCTCAAGGCAAAGGAAGGGAGGGAAACTGGACATTTCCGCTCTGCTTACCTGGAAGTGGTTATAAGGGTTTCTGGGTTTGTATTCCCAGGTGTAGCTGGCTGTTGATGGCCTCTGAGGGGATTGGTCAGGGTGAAAATCGTTAAAAACATACATGCTGTACATTCACAACCACCAATAAGTATTGATATAGGGCGCCTAAGGTTTAGTGAGTCAGGCAGTCAGTACTATTCAACAGCAGATAAATGGCCATGTGCAGAGACAGAAACAAATCACTGTGTAGCAGAGAGACAACAAAAGAGAGGACATCATGAAGGAAGAGGACAAATAGATGGTTAAACGAGAAAAAAAGAGAACTGGACTGATAGATGGAGAAAGAGACGAAGAAAATGACTGTAAGGAGAGAAAATGGAGAAAAAACACGAGGAGAGTTGGCGCGTACCTGACAGATAATGTTGTCATAGTACGCCAGGTTGTGAGTGTGAGCTTGGGGAGCAGTCGGAGGGGTGTCGCACAGTTTCCTTACGTTTGGCTGCGAGCCGTCGGCCGTTGTGGAAACCGAGAGGCCGTCTGTCTGTGGCTCGCTGCTTTGTGGGCGGTACTTGCTGCAGCAGGGTAAACAGAGATTTGTGTGATGAGAGCGCGCACACACATCACTAATAAAAATACATCACCATAATCTAAAAACATAAATAATTCTGTGATTACATATCACTGCGTCAACAAATATGCTTTATTTAAAGGACTTATCCTCTCCCTGACTGTCCATGTTATCTTTATCAACTGTTACAAGAATTAGACTAACACAGAGATAGGGTCACATCTGTCTCCGCACACACCAAATAGCGTAACTCCCAACACGTGTTCCCTTGCCTCGCAGTCACACACACACCTGCGTCTGCGAAGGCGCTTGTTCTCGTTCTTGAGGTGGTGCAGCCTCTTGGCAAAGAACACAATGATCATGAAGAGGAGGAGAAGCATCACAGAGGCCACGCCAACCACCACACACATCACCTGGAACTCTGTGACCGCCCAATCACAGCGCGTGCCTTTGTTCCAGATGTAGTCCTGCATGTTGCACCTGGATGCAAAGCGACGTAAATTATTGGTCAGTTCGATCAAGGCGAGCTTGTTTTTGTGGTCAGAAAAAGAAGTAAAAAACCCCAAAACATATATATTTCTCTCCTGACCTGCTGTTTATTAAAAGCCAAGAGGTTTAATATGAGTGTGCACCCTCTGCACAAGCTTTATAGAGCATGTAAACGAGTGTTAAGAGTGTAAAGCGGTACATTGATGACATGGTGGCCTGAGGTCTGTCCAGCAAAGCGAGTATTCAGCGTTCAGCCTGGCCTTTAATGAGATCAAAGGATCAGGACACGTGCGTGCGTGCGTGCGTGCATGTGTGTTTGCGTCTTCCCCACATTCCTGTCCTTTCTCTCCATAACTGCATGGGAGTGTTTGAACATGTGACTTTGTGTAGGTATGTGTGCATGACTGCGTTTGTGTGCTATTACTCAGCAGGTATGACGAGATGAGCAACAGTTCACCTCCAAGTTCACGCTGACGCCGCTGGATAGGACAGATGGCGCTATCGCGGTGGATGTGAATGTGTGTGTTCATTAATATGTATATCCCTGCATGACGTTACTGTTTTCCTGTCTTCCTTATACTTTGTATGAGTGTGTAATGTGTGCGTTAGTGTGCATCAGCTGTCACCAGTCTATGAGCACACACACACACACACACACACACACACATACACACTCTTTTCCCCCAGCCCCCAAAACCGAGCTAATCCTTTGTCGACCCTGCTGTGATCTTGACAAACCCTCATGGCACATTAAGCCAACATTCTATCTGTCTGTGTGTCTCTGTGTTGTCAGTGTCTGTATCTGAAGTGTCCTAAATCTTTTCCTTTGTGTAGGAGGGGGAACATATTGGAAACCATCCCAACAAGACAAATTAAAAAGAGGAATGTTGTAGTGCCTAACAAGCCCCCCTCCCATTTCTAAAAAGTCAAGTAAATGCTACTAAACATGATTAAAAAGAGGAGACAGGAATGATGGCTACTTGTGTGTTCCTCACCTGCAGAAGGCGCCCATTCCAGCTACCACGGTACAGACTCCTCCATTGAAGCAGAAATTGGGCTCGGTGTCACACTGAGACACGCAAACTCCGGGCCCAGAGCGGACAAAGCCCAGCCTGCAGCCATCAGTCCCGATGGCGCCGCCTAAACCTAGCCCATCACCCTGCTCCAGCCCCGGCATGGGAGGAGCAGATAAGGAGGGTCCGCTATTCACGTTAGGCTTCATGGTGTCTGGGACTGCAGGCGAACCAGCCAGGAGCGGATTCTCGTCCTCCATGTCGGCCGGGGGTGAAGGGCTGGGCTCAGGTTCTGGGGTTGCATCTAACGCTGAGAGGTCGTCGTCAGGGGACAGGTAATCGTAAAAGTCAGAGAGTGTCCATGCAGTCGGGTCTACCCCTTTTTGCTTCTGGGGTTTGGGGGCCTTGGTCCAATCGAGAGCAACATCAGAGGGCACAGGATCCAGCGCAGGGCTGTGAAACTCCACAGTTATGACACCATCGGATAGGGGGCTTCCGGGCTGGTCTGGACCTGCACCTCCAGCAGTGAGCTCCTCACCTGCGGGTGGCTCCTCCTCTCCAATGTCGAGGTGGGCGTGTTTATGCGAGTGGTGATGTTTGGAGCCGAGCGGGTGTTTAGACCCGAGGCCGACCCCGGCGCCAATCAGGTGCTCCCTCTCTGCCGAGTCGTCACTGAGCACCATCCTGGCGTTCAAGTCCTCCTTGCCGACAGATGATTGGTTGTGGTGATGATTGCGCCTGGCCAGTGAATGCCTCCCTGTCAATCGGAGGGAGGAATCATTTAAGGGACATTCCAAAAAATCGCAGGATGCACATTCTCCATTTTATTCCCAATTATAGATCAAACGCTTGACGCTGCAGCTCCCACATTTTAACTTGACTGTCTTTTCATCGACCTGTTCTGCTGTGTATTCACCGAATCAATTCAACAAAACAGGAATCGTGCTCATTTTGACTGTGCCAAGACTTCGATCATCTGCATTTGCATATCTGTCCCTTAAATGGAAGACAATGGGAAACACTGCTGGTATCTCTAAAGTGCACCAAGTACACACAAACATAGATGAGAAATGACAGATTGAGATGTATTGTGGTTTTATGTGTCAGATTATATCTCCGCTAGCAGCAATAACATCCTGAAGTCTGTGAGGTTGCTAGGCAACCAGTGGAGCCTCTGGAAGGTTACTGCACCTGTTCGGAAAATAGTCCAAATCATAACCTCCAGTCACATCTTGTCTTTTTTAATTTGGTGACCTTTGAACTATGGATTGGACTATTTCCAATCTGTGTGCTAAATTAACTGGCTATATTGAACAGACCTGTAAAATATTGGTATTAATCTTAACTATGAGGAACTACCAA
Organism: Mola mola; assembly: GCA_001698575.1. Classification (NCBI taxonomy): domain Eukaryota; kingdom Metazoa; phylum Chordata; class Actinopteri; order Tetraodontiformes; family Molidae; genus Mola; species Mola mola. Next base: position 10,713,380 of record KV751318.1, read on the forward strand.
AGACATGGTACAGGCTGAGTAGCCCTCTACATGACGGATAAACTGACTCTCAGGCATATAATTGATTGATTCCCCTTTTAACATAATTTATAGTAAACACTACATCCATGTGTAATGTGTTCTTTGTGGCAATGTCTTTGCATAGAGGACAAAATGACAAAGCCTTGTACACACAAATATAACATTTTTGGAGCTAATCCCATGGTACTGACTGTTTTGTTTTGATAACAACTGTGGCCCACAGATGTGACACGAATCATTTAAATAGATCCCGTTATTCTGCAGAGGCAACTTGGCCGTTCTTAGCTAGTTTTGTAGGTGAATGCTGTTGTGCCACAATATTTTTCTCCATAAATTCATCCAACGACAGCACAACAAAAATATGGACTCTGCGACAAACTTTGTTTTCAATTAGTGAGCTGACTTGTGGAAACTTTCCTCTCAGCATCAAACCTGCTTCATGTTTAACAGCTAAGTGATCAATTGTTGAAAAAATCCGAACAAGAGCCGAAGACTGCCATGTAGTCAGACTGTGGCCACGTGGGATTAGGCACATCGTGTGATTGACTAATGTGCTCTGTTGACCAAGACTGGGTGAGGATTAGATTAGGATTTACGGCTGTAAATTAGAGGCGGACTGGTTAGGCACTACCTCTCCTATATATGCTTGGACATCTGCAGACAAGGGTGCACACACACAGATGCAAAAGACACGGGGAGAGAAAAGACAGACACTATTAAAAGCATTAACATGCAGGAGGCCACCCGTGGGCCGGCCAATACCAGCTCATAATGTTGAGTTTAAACCCGCAGAACTGTTTTAAATTCAACGGGAGGCCCCGAAGTTTCTCAAAATACCAAACCTCAAGAGCTGAATTTTGGGGGAGATTTCCATTCAGTGGAGTGGTGCAGGCAGCCATTAGTACTCCACTCTTTACTGAATATTAGGACACTGCTGGCAACAGCTAAAGGCCGCCTGTGATAAAAAATCACGTTGTTGACCTTGCTATCATACCCATACTGAGGTTTTTTTTTATGTACTATGACACAAAGGATCCAGATATTTCTGCCTTTCATTTTTTTTTTCTTTCAAGCGTTTAAACAGTGCCTGGAGCAGACAGAACCTTAAATATAATTTCTCAACTTTAGATGTGCTGTGAAGTGGTTAGTGGATTTCTCGGCTTTGCACAGAGCAGGTCTAGTTGGTGTCAAGCTGCTGTTAATAGCTTCCTTTTCAAGTTAATAACCTTCGACTGGTAGCATTTTTTCATCTGAATTGCGCCTTCCCTGAAGTTCCCCAAAGACAGAAAGAAAAGAATCCACTTCTTCACACTTTTCCACTGGCCCAAATTGCCCAAATTGTTAAACTCAACCAAACGCTTGGCTGAGTGGCTTCTCTCCCACTGCCACCCTGAGATCACTGTGTCCAATGAGATGGCTGCTCTCAGTGTCTGGAACTTCATTCAGAGCTAATGTTAAAACCATCTGAACGTGCCTTGCGTCACGAAGACTACTGGCTGAAAAACCATGAGATTCACCTCACACACACACACACACATACACAGCGCAGTTGCCATGGTGAGATGTAAAGAGGTGCCATGTTGAAAGGAGTGAGGAAGTTGCAATGGAAACAGAGAATCCAGTGTTTGCTCTCGCTCTCTCTTGTTTTTCATTCAATCAGCCAGCCCGTCAGTCGGTTGATATGCCAGCTCCATCTCAGGAACCAAGTTTAAGGCTTCACAGTTTGTGAAGGAAATAGACATGCTCCACCGGTGTAAACTGATTACGGCTGATTCAAATTTGATTTAAAAGCTCAGTCTCCCAATTTGTTCCCCATCGAGAGTCAGA
>KV751318.1:10716963-10745587 GCA_001698575.1 Mola mola
GCGGTGCCGCCTGTCACACGTCTCCGTGTCTCTCCGTTCAGGTCCGCATGTCTTCTTTCACATTCAGAGCAAGACAGTTACCTTTGTGTTACCGAGGGGAAGGTTTTTCTACACTGAGACCACCGAGTGTCCCGAATGAGTGCAGCTTCCTCTCAGCACGAGAGACAGAAAATGTCACATCATAACACTGGATTTGTAGAAAGCTTTGTAGGGTTGAATAGTCTTTTTTGAATAGTCTTTTGGATTAAACTCATTCATGAAAAATGAGCCAATTGGCATTACAAAATGGATTACCGATGCCATTTAAAAAACAAAAAATAGATACTCAAAACCAGCTTCTTAACGGTGCTATCAATATGATTGAAGACTCTCAGTGCTGACAATAAAAAGATCATTAACCGATAATCATCAACGCCCTGATCATTAATGGAAAATGCATCCCTCTGCAGCACATATGAACATTTTTTTTGTTTAATTTGCCATTTTCCATAACATTTCAATGCAGGTGAGATTTGATTCACGCACGTGCGCGCTTCCTTGCACACACACACACACACATATACAGATATATACACACGCATAGAGTGGGACGCACAGACACACGCACAGACCTACCGTGAACAGACAGGGGCGTGATGACCATTGAGATGGTCAGGAGCACCTGCCAGGTCCCCAAGCGACTGTCCCCGCGTGCCATGGCCGCTTCCTGTCGCCGTGACACCGTGACGCTCACTGCGATCCCGTTCCGGTCACCCGGGCCAGGTAGTTCTGCTGCTGCTGCTGCTGCTGTTGCTGCTGTTGCTGCTGCACGATGATCCCCACAGCGTCTCCTCCAAAGTTCAGTCACTGTCCGCTTTCCCCATGTCGCCTTTTCCCTGCCCGACAGCTGCCGTTTGTGCGTGCGCGCGCGCGCGCGCGTGTGTGTGAACCGTTTAGCGGCTCGGGTTCGGTTCCATTGTAGCGAGCGGGGCGCCCCCTCCTTCACACCTCTGCGCGCTCTGGGCTCCGGCGGTACCGGCGGCACCGTCAGCACCGCGGGGAGCTGCAGTAGAGGTGCGCGCGGCCGTCACGGGCTCCGCAGGCTGGATCGTAAGGAGGCCGATCTCGTCGCTGCCCGCATGCGGCTTCTCTTCGGCCACGGCGGGCGATGATCGGTAAGCGAGCTCCGAAGTGCGTTTGGGTTGAAAGTGCCGGCACGCGCACGGACGCGCACGCGAGTGAGTGCTCGTCGGATAGAGTCCAGCCTCAGCTGATGTAGAATGGGGCTGGTGGGGGATTTAAGCAGCGTCTGTTGTCCGCGGAGTCAATATGCTCCATTTTACAGCGCAGCCAGTGTGTGCAAACAGTGCGTCTCTGGAGGGTTTAATCCTCTTATACTCTAGTGTATTGTGATATGTAGGCTCCAGACACTATCTGCTGTTGTAACCTCTTCTCCCACACACACATTGCCACGACCAATAAAAAGTATAATTAGGCTGTCACACACACACACACACACACACACACATTTACACGAAGCTTTCCCTCCACCGACCTGAGTGATTTTCTCCTGTATGCAATCACAGTCACCCCTATGAAGTACTCACTGTACTCACTCTCCACCTAAATGAGATTATTTCAAACACAAAATGAAATAATTAATACCAAATGCTAAGTGTATTGAGAAAAAAAAAAACACTTCTCTCCACTCGTTATTCACTGAAACATCCCCTGCTGTGTGCAGCGGCCACCAATTATGCTCAAAAAGAAAAATACATACCTCAAATCTTCAATTTCAGTGAGTGATGGCAGAGAGAAATGGAGGGAATGTGTGTGTGTGTGTGTGTGTGTGTGTGTGTGTGTGTGCATGAAATGGGACTCGGAGGATGGACACACATGGGTGAGCATTAGAGAGAGAGAGCTGAACAGCAGCGGAGATGGAGGAATAAAAAATGTTCACTGATGCTCTGCCAAACAGAGCAGAACGAAATTGCATCCACAGACACACACACAACTGTCACGATACATCCATGCAAGCACAAACACCCCCATCTTTAAACTCTCACTCTTTTAATCGCGATTAAATGAATTCCGGTACTTGGCCGGGTTTGTGGTTCGGACGGTGTGAGGATGAAAGCGAAGGGATTCTTGGTGCAGGGTGAACAGATGGAACTTACTGAGAACCAGAACAGGAGAAGAGCACACCTTTGTTGACGCCAAGCTCTGTACATGCCTGCGTGTTTGGGCCATTTTCCATCCAGCTCCTGAATGGAACAGTGAGGGGTGAACTGGTTGTACACATCGCCTCCTGAGCATTGCTTTTGTGTGTCTACACACATTAAAGTATACAATATATGTGGATTTCAATGAGCAGGTAGCAGAGTGTGCTCTCCAGAGTTATAGCAGACTCCATTCTGTCACATACTGCATATATATAAATATAAAGAGTTGTGAACATGTTTGCCTCCACTCGTTTGGTTCGGACATGCCACTGCCACATTTCCAGCTGTTGAAACAAATGACCAAGTTGTTAACAGATTGTTAACATGGAATAATTGCATGTATAATTTATTCCTTTTATTCATTTTAACATTCAGGCGGAGTGGACATTTTACAGCCTGTCCTCGCTGTCAAGCTAACGTCGAACTACTACCCACTTCCGGGGGATGGGGGAAGTGTCACATCTGAACAAAAGATACCTTTCACAATAAATTCCTTGCTTGAAACATATGAGTAAAGACGTCATCATTTAGCAATAATTAACAGACTTTAAAGTATTCTTCAATCTAAGCCAAATTTCGCCGACTTTTCAGGATCCAATCGATTTATTTATTTATTTTTCTTTTAGAAAATTCCTGTGTGGAGACCGTTCAGCTCAATAAGGCTTGACAATGCAATGGTGCTGAGCAAGTCAAAACGTCTCTAAAATCAAAATGTTACCGCAAGTTTCTGAACATAGTGCCCCAATAACTGTAAAGATACTGTGGTTTAGTTTATTTATCAAAAGGACACCGGCACATCGATCATTTACAAGGAAAGAAAACAGGCTTGCGACAAGTAAAATACAGGAAATATAGGAACCCAAATCCACTAAGGACTTTTTAAAGTGGCCAAGTCAAAGGCGCTGTCTGTCTGTGCAGGGGAGACGTTGTATACACTGACTGTACAATACAAAATTCGATGTGAGATACATATTTTCACCATTTAATAGAGTCTAAGTTACAAAGGGGCGAGGTTTTCTTGATGTTTGACAAAGATAATATTGAAGCAGGAAATGGTTCAAGGGAAACTGCAGCCTATTGAAAGCGCGAATCCTCGGATCATGTGGCGTAAGCCTATTTAATTACAGAAAACCGAAAGTAAGCAACAAAGTCCACATAAAAGCTGAACAAAGACTCGTCCACCGCTGTCAGGGGTAAACAAATAAAGGATAAATAATGACCATAAAGGCGTAAGTATTCTCAGCATAAAATTCTACTTTTCATTGTGGGCCAGTGTTAATAACTTTTTTCCCCCATTAATTTAAATAGAGCGAGATATTCGAACTTAAAAAGGCAACATCTTCTTAATGTGCTTGTGCTTTACTTGTTAATTAATAGCTTTTAGTACTGTTATTTAATGTTATGTATGTGTTGTTTGAATATGTACACAGGCTCTTTGCTAACACGTAGGCTACTGATGTTAAAATCATTAAAAATTCAGGTGTTTTCCGCTTTAATAAAGTTTAACAAAAAAAACAAACCAAAAAAAAACTGTTGACTTGATGATTGTATTAAATTAAGTCAGTGGGTTAGCTGTTATAATCCTCCCCAATGGGGTTGTGTGAAAGATCAGCACACATGCTGACTGTTTTTTTCTTTTCAGGACGGGGCTGACTGTGAAAATGGTGGGCTTCGGGATTAGTTTGGCCTTGACAATCCCGACTTTGTTTGTATCGCCAACTGCTCTACTGATAATTGGTGCGACTGTGATAGGGGTAGTGATACTGTGGCGTTCTAAAGAACATGTAAGGGAAGAACTCTCCAAAAGATATGTTTTGAGTGATTAATGAATATGCTGTATTATTTAAATGCTAAATGTCCATATTTCCTTACATTTTTTTTTTTTAGAAAAATTAACTGTGACAACTTCCATCCCCTGGTACTCAAGCGCCGAACCATTAAATGGAGCCAAAGATTCCCGGTGGATTCAGGGTAATCAAACAAGATCTGAAGAGGAACCAGCAATCGTCCGACAGGAAGAAATTATATAATTTGGGTTTAACGGATGTAAAGAGAGAAAATGTTAATTTCCCTAAACTAACAAAAAACTTTCTACATTCAGATTAAAACAATGTTCACTTTAAGAAACCCTGTTGAATGATTATGTTTCATTTGCTTAAAAGCAGAAATGAATGACTACAACTGGCCTTCCTCAGTTTACTTCATGAACAGGCACAGACTAAACTAAACTCTGCTGAACTTGTGTTGCTGATACACTGATCAATGAGAGCAGAATAAAAATACAAACACTGAAACCAGCTGGCCTTCAACAAGACACATTTTGGTTTCATGTAAAACAACTTTAATGAGTTGAGTTCTCAACTCTGACATCAGAACAAATATTTCACAGATATAAGATGGACTGAGCCACTGACCAAATACACATCAATTGTGTCTGCAGGCTTGTGTGTCTGTCAATCTATCAGCCTATAAACATTGACCACACGACACTTAGCGGTTGTTGCTGAACATTTACACCAGTATTATGTTTTTACACATGTTCTGGTTGAAGGAGGACTGGTGTGCGTATGTTTGTGGCTTTCTGGTCACTTCAGCTATGACTGGACGCAGGAGGACCCATCTGTGCTGGTGCTGTCCCATCAGGCTGGGAGGACGGGTCTGAGAGACCAAGAGAAGAAGTTCATTTCGTCACAACCACAGAATATGAAACAGCACAAGAGCAGCATTTTGTACATGGCAATAGTAAAGACCACTCACACATGCCATTCGGAGCTCCAGGGTGTCGAGGGGCCATCGCCTGGGAATTTCCCCCACCAGACAACATCCGATTGGGCATGGCCTGGCCTGAAGGTTGAGGCAGAGCTAAAATGTAACTACAGAACCTCATTTACCAGCCGAAGAGAATTTTTGCATATCCAAAATAAAAAACCCCAAATAAGTTTGCGAACTGGATATAAAACCTATTTAGCTTGAAAATGCGATTCAAACAGGATTTCCATAGATGTGTCAGAGTTATGGAAGTGTATCGGAGTGTCAGATGCTGAAACCTTTCTGCTCTGTGGAACACAAACTACAACACAGTCAGACTTACAGATCAGGTTTTAAAAACAAATCTGAGCTGCCTGCAGCCTGAATAAAAGCAATGCTAGGAACACTTTACTCCAATAATCTATCCTTTAATTGTGTTCGGAAAAGGATTAATGTGATTTTGATGGTGTTTCACTTCACTGAGGGTGTGAATTTTGGTGGGTTTGCATGGTCAGACCTGAATGCTGCGGTGTGTATCCCTGCTGCTCCCTTTGCTGGCGAACCTTCATCTCTGCCTGTTTCAGTTGCTCTGTGTGGAACGTCTGTCTCTCTGTCAGAAGCTGCTGCCGCTGCTGCTCAAGCTGGACAATACAGAAATACACTGATTATTAATGCTTCTTGTTTCTACTTCCTCCACGTTACTCTTGCTTTGGCTTTTGAGGTTTTTCAGTTCTTAATGATTTTTGTCTATAACATTTCCTCAAAAAAGCTTGTTCTGTGGTGAAATCCAAGCCTTAACTTCAGGAATCTTTGCAACATGCAGCTGTCATAATTGATGACATTGAGTCACCCAAGCCCAAAGATTGTTATCTCTTTTAATGTTAATGCTTCTTTAGACACTTAGTTGGGTCCTTAACATACAATTGTCAAATATGAAGAAGATCAGATGAATGGTTCTTGAGATATATGTATGATATATAGATAAATGGAGAGTCTTTGCTTTAGAGTTAGTTACTACAGACGGTTTAATAAGTGTGAAGTTCACACACAGCCTCTTTTTCTCGGTCCATGATGGTCTCCAGCTCCTCAAAATGCCTGAGCTTTATTTCCAGCTTCTTCATCTGGGTCTCCACCAACAGAGCCACCAGGGACTTGATCTTCCTCTCTTCAACTGCCGCCAAGTGCTGCAAAGCATGTGACATGATTGTGAGTAGGAACATCTCTCTGCCCCACAGGAGACAAAGTCACATATTTTGAAGTAGATTGGCACTTCATCCCAACATAAAAATGCATCTCTAAAAATGAGTGAAAATCAACATTTTTTAATCAGTTACTTAAGAAAGTTAACATTTAATATATTCATTAGATGTAAAATAAAAGCTTTGTACTGTTTTAATTTTGTATTAAAGGCCTTCAGCCCCCCCCGAAAAAAAACACATCTCAAAATATTAGAATATTTCACACTCAATCATTAGTACGAGGTCAAAATTTAAAGTGACTTCATAGATGGTATCTGTCTTGACCTGTGAGACAACTGATAAAAGCTTCTGTTTGAAACGACAAACCATTCTTATGTTCCTTTCATAGGACAGTTTCGATGTGAGATGGGCGAACTTTACCTTGGCCTTTGTGGCAGCGGAGGCCAGAGCAGCTGCAGCCGCTGTTGCAACGCTTCCATCCACCAGGTCCTGCTCCATGAGCCTCCTATCATCCCCGTCTCCTTCCCGCCGCCCTATGCTCTCCTCATCATCTCCCCTTCCTGAATCAGAGAGAGAAATTTCAGAAACAAACGCATCAAGTAGAAACTTACATAAAACAAACATGTTCAGCCCACATTTACATACCGTCTCTCTCTTCCGGAATTATGTTTTCATTTTTGACTTGTTCCATCTTGAGCCCATCAGTCCTTAAATTGACCTAAATTCGATCCGCACACACTCAAGTTCAGACACAAAAATCTCCTGCAGATACAATGAAACCCTATGCAGGTTCTGACTGCTGTTTCACCTGATGGGAGGTGTAATTGATATTGATTTTTTCTGTATCCATGGATTCTGAGGAACAGAAAAAGAGATGCATCATAGGCAGAATAAAGAAATAGATTATGTATTCAGAAATAAGATTATTCTTTGTAATTCTGTGCATACACTTTACAGTCTTACCCATTTGGTCTGGCTGGTTGGCTGTGTCAGGGATCTTATCCAACGACTCCTCCTGCACTCGGGAAAACTCCTCTGAAGACAAAGCTGGAAAATCACTACAAACAAACTATACATACTGTATGCTATGACAGAACTTTACCATACATGTACCATAAATCCCCTCCCTGTGTCCTCTCACCCAGTGCAGCCTTAGCTGCTGATGATGCCACTCGTGGGTCCACCACAGACGCCAGGAAGGCCACAGTGCTCATGACGGGGTTTTCTGATTGGCTGAAAGGCACAGGCTGGTACGCCAGTGGTCCGAGGGAGGCCGACGAGTCTTCTAGGTATGGGTCTTCTATGGGCAGGCGAAGGAAGTGGAGGATGCATTCATCTTGTGTTCTGGAGCCCACATGCTCAGACACTTTGTTCCAGTCATCTCTGTAGACCTCTAAGGCCTGAGGGAGCCACAGAGGAAAGACATGGGAATGAGAAGGGCTGAGAAAAGGAGCTGATTGAAAAGAGTCACATACAGTAAGTCAAACATTAAAAAAAAAAAAAATTCAGAAGGAAACGAGTCGTGTTTAAGATACGTGATAGAAAGACCAAGAACATAAGTGATTGTCTTACTTCTAATAGTAAAAGCGTCTCCTGCTCTGTCCATTCCCGTCCAGCACTCGCTCCTTTAGTCTAAAAAGTGTCATGAGAATAATTTTGGAACTATTTTAATAACTTTTTTAAAAGGTATGAAAATTGATAGAGTGAGAGATGGGTAGCATAAATAAATGGAAATAAAACCAGGCCAACTAATGAATGCAAAAATAGGTCAGCAAGATTTAAGCAATTTGGGCTTTGACCTGGACATACTGTTACTGTGTCAAACCTTGGGGTGTTTCTTGGTGTAGATGTCAGGGCGCAAGCCAAAGTTTTGGCAATCTGAAGGCTTCTCCCTGCTTTTCTCTGGGAAATACAACATGTGCTGTGAGGCCGAAACCTGCAGGAGTTAGAGCAAACAGCACAGCTGATCAGGAAGTATTTCAGGGGATACAAACTGCATTCCACATATTTACAATATGATTGTGTGCTCTCTCTGGGTGTGTGTGTGTTTTACCTGCAAGGGTTTGTGTTGTAGAGGGGCCAGCCCGGTCGGTGTATCAGCAAGCACATTGAAATGAGGGGTGGGAGGGGGTCCCATGGGGAGGGGTCTGCTCTCTGCATCCACCTGGTAGTTAATCAAACCCCACTGCTCCAAAAACGCATGAACCCTGAACACACAGAATGTTTTCAATGTCTATTTCTTCTACAGTGTTGCGGTCGTATAACGGTGTCCAAAGCTGGAAATATGTAGACAAACTGGCAGCACATCTCATATTTTACTTCAGTTACTGTAAAACCAACCATACCACATTCAGCATATCCAAACACTAACAGAATTAATTTGCTAACACATTCATATTGCAGGATGCAGCAAACACCAATGTGATAAATTATACCTTATTAAAGCGCAGACGTCTCCAGTCAGGTTACGTCTGCAGGATGTGGAACTGAGGTATTCCTGGGGGTTCAGCCGGTATGTGTCGATCATGAAGTTACGGTACGCCAGGTAGCTGCAGTGTACAGGAAAGATCATGTTTTTGTTTTGTTTTTTTCAGCCGCCCAATCTCTATTACAAAATAAAACCTGAATGTCTGCAGTACTCACATTTCTGGAGTTTTGGACTTGTTCTTTCCATTGAAGAATTCAGGCAGTGCACGTTTTTCTATTGAGTGAATGCTGGAATACATTGATTTGAAGGTGTTTAGGCTAGTCCACCAGAATGTACAGAAGAAAGATAAGTCTTGAGAAATAGTGAATATCAAAAGTGTGAATATTTAGTTACCTGTTGTAATTGAACCAAGATGTGTAGCTTGGTATTATGATATGATGTGTTTGTTCTGTGACGTTGTCTTCTCCCTCTGAGAGGCGAGGTATCTCCCCTCTCCCATCCTCGTCTTCCTGAACACACATGTTCACACAGAGTTAATTCAATATCGTTGACTTAAAGTTGCTATTTCACACAGACTAACCAACTGCAACATTTTAATCGGGGGGGAAAAAAAACAATCATATTCACCCTTCCTGGGAAATCATCCTCCTGTTCATCTGTACACAGAAAAGTGAAGACAGTCAAAATTCATTGTTCATATGCATACGCACAAAGACAAGACAAGCAGAATTATATAGATTCTTTTAATGTTTAAAATAGGAAGCCATTTTACACCAGAGTTCTCCTTGAATCTTAGCTATAAAACGCGTAGGCCTACCCAGGTCCGCCATGATCCCTCCTTTGACAGGTGTATTTTCGCTGTCCTTCTTCAGGTTGACTACAAAAGATGGAGACACATTAAGTTTAAGTAAGTTACTTTACTAACTAATGTGAAAATTTCCTAATCATTGTTTTGTTTTTGTTTTTTTCCTTCAGTGTTTTACCGATCTTGGGTAGTATAACCTCCTCCATATTAGGAACAGGGGTGGGGTCCTCCATGTCTTTGGTCAAGTCCTCTTCTGGTTCTTCCTCCTGTTGTCCACGCCTTCTCCTAGGAAAATACACAACAGTCAGAGGCTGATACCACATAATGAAATACTAAACCACTAGTATACCCTCATATATAATGAAAACTCATTTCATACCCCTTTTTTCCTTTCTTCCTGCCTTCAGAAGCAGAAGGAGAGGGCGAGCGTCTTCTCTTTTTGGGTGGGGTGGACTCCTGAAACAGAGGGTAGAGCTTGGTGAAAAAGAAAACCATAGTTTCAGAACAAGGCTCTTCCCATTCTGAAATTGAAAGTCTTGTGGTTCAGAGTCGCTTCCAGTTCCCACCAGGAAACCAGAAAATGTGAATAAATCACTGAGAACACTGCTCCTTCAATGAAAAATCCTTCCAGACTGCCTTGCAGCTCCACACAAACCTGGCCATCTCTGAGGTGAATGCGCTGGCGAAAAATGACGGGAATATTCCTTTCATCCACACAATAGTCTTCCTCGTTCATCCACTCGTTGAAAACGTCGGTGTCCAGAACCCAGCCAGCATGGACCTTGAGCACACACACCCACACAAAAGTATCAGTGCCGTGGTGTAACCTATCAAGCATCCACAATAAACATGGACCACATCATTTTCCCAAATGTCAGTTAAACTGACTCTGGTAGATAAATCAAAAAGTTTGGGAGTCAATTTGCTTGCTATTTCTTTTTTATGTAGAGTTTTTGATTTTTTCATCTTCTCGAACTGCTGAACACCACCTAACCATTAGTTGAAGAATTTCTGTCTGTCAGAATTGTTGCTCTGATGTACTTCACACTTGGCAGATTTATTGCTGGGGACGTAAGGAAGTCCAGTGTCAAATTTTACAGAATTTGGACATGTGGTACATAAAATATTAATAAATTATCTAATAACCAATCAGACAACACCTTGTAAAGCAGAGCGTGTGGGACTTTAGGACTTGACTCATCTCAATTTCACCTAGTGTGCTCTTAATCAAGCAAAGCAGAAATTGAAACGCAAGCTTAGAATAGGCGGAGGGCCGCACCTGCCCTTTTGAGTTTGGAGAAGTACTGATGCAGGAGGCGACACAATAAACGTATGGCCATGGACCATGGCAGCGGCAAAACCCATTTTAGCCACATAAAAGAAGGCCCATTTAAAAAAAACAAAAAAAACAAAAAAAAAAAAACTATACTCAAAGGCTACTTTGAGGAAAATTAATTGTTAAAGGAATCAGACAATGACAACTGAATTTTGAGGATAATCAATAGACATTTAATTAATATACTAATTAGAAAAAACAAATACTAAGAATTAGAAACAACCTAATCATGAGTTGCAGCCCTACACCATTTTAGAGAGAGGATTAGGGTAATCTCTCTTCTCCTTTTACTGACAGGTTATGCCTCATGGGATTTCAGCTAATTTGAGTTTCACTCTAGCAATATTGGAGACCCAGTACTTTGGCAACTAAACAGGCATGTTTTGACTGCACTATACTTTTATTAACTGGAAGCAAGTTGACAAAAAATCCTTTTGCTTTGGAGTAAGCCGATTGCTGATAGGCTAAATTGTCAGGTGAGCAAAAGGGATCATTTTCAGTTAATACAGTGTGTTTAACATAATCACTGTGTAATCTGAATTATCACTTGATATGTAAGTGTAGAGAAAGCATTCATGCAATCTTAAGTATACATAGTGTGAGTGCTATAGCATTGAGGTTGTTTTTTGTGTGCGTGCGGCTATACTAACCCGCCTTGGCTTTTCTGAATGGGGTGGCTCTTCAACCTCTCCTTCAACATCATTTGAGGACAGCCAACTGTCATAACTGTTCAAACGTGACAGGAGACATAACTAGTAAGTACATGTTCTGTTTGTGCATGGGCATCTGTGTATGTGTGGGCACATTACCTGTCAGGGTGAGTTCCCCAGTGTACCAAGACATGTTTATCTTTCCGCATGACTGGACGCATCCATTCATCTGGAAACAATGTGGACGACGAATATGTATGAAGTTGAATAAGTACCAGGTATTAAAAAGATAACAACTGCACAATGCACATACATAAACAAACTTGAACTGACCTTCCTCTGTAGAAGCAGCTAAGGGGTAAATGTGGTGACTGGCGAGCGTTCGGTCCTCTGTGAGTGTACCCTGTGAAAAGACAAACACTAAATGTAACACTAACATCAAACTGCATTAGGTAAAATGTATTTCATACTTTTTAAATCAAATAGACCTGTCTCACCTACAGTATAAAGATCTCCAAATCAGTCTATCTAACTTTTTACATTTTACCTGATGCTTAGTGATAATAGTGGTAAGTCTGGTTGCTAGTTCCTGATCCACCATAGGGTCCAGATATACCACAGGCAGTGCCAGGCTGTTGTTCTGTTGACACAGAATAAAGGTAAGAACTCATCAGTGGTATCCCTCTGTTGACTTGTGTGTGTGTGCGCCTGTATGTATTTTTATCTGTCTAAAACACCTGGATCAGTGCTCTTTCAATAGCACCAAACATCTCAACATTCCTCTCACTTCTGGATGGATTTTGCAGGTCAAACCTCCGCCTGTAAAAAGAGAGGAATTACAGAGACGATATGGTAAATGGACTTGCATTTATATATAGGCTTTTAAGTCTACTGACTCCTCTCAGCACTTTATAGCATTTGTCACATTCAAAGATTAGGAGTGGGGACTATTCACACAGAGTCACATACTAAACGTGCAGCATCAGGAACAGTTTTGGGTTCGATGTCTGGCCCAATGACACTTTGACATGCTAAGTACAAGAACTGGGAATCAAACCCAACCCAACCGGCCAGAGGACGGCTCCTCTGGGGCATGGCCACCCTCGTGATAAGAATGATCCTGCAGTGAAAAGTTAAAAGCATTTTACGTCCTGTAACTCACCAGCCCTGCTCGGCCTTGAACTTGTACGCACTGCCAAGAATGTGGCAGAGTGCACCTCCTGGACGCAGGTCCAGGAAGCATTGTGCCTGCAGAGGAACCGTAAAAGCAAAAATGTGTTTGTTTATTGTCTTCTTTACATTTTTTTAACCAATATCATCAGACCTTTATCTATAACCTTTATCGTTCCCCTTTCTAATGGGGACCAAACTGAGAGAAAGTCAACAGAGGATTTATACCTCTGTCAATTTAATAATATGACAAGACTGGGTGAATGCAGTATTGTTAAACCATTACAACTGTCCAATTACGAGTGTATTGCTTTATATCTGGTCATATAAGTACAGTAAATGGTGATTTCAACATTTTCCTCAATATAAATCAGAAAATTTTGAGATTATGGAGACAGCCAAATGTATTTTAATTTGAATACATTGTGTAATTATAAAATAACGACAGTGAGAGTGAGACTCACAGGGAGTTTGGTGAGAGCAGGACCGGCAGCATGTCTGCCAAAGGCATCCTCCTGGAACTGCAGAAGCTGCAGGGTCACTGCAGCCAGAGCCTGACACGATGGAGCGTCCAGCAGCACATACTAACACACACACACACACACACACACACACACACACACACAGACACACACATACATACATACATACATACATACATATAAAGACGTATATAATCAGAATAATTTATTATATTATTTTTGGATTAAACGGATACTGCACTCCCCCAATAAAAATCACACAAATCTTGCTGGTCGGTGTAAATGTTACGCTATCCAGGACGAGACGTTTGTTGACAGTTTGAGCCACTGGACGTGTTAGCAGGGGGGCGGTTAGCTTGTTAGCTAAAATCCCAGTCAATTAGCTACCTTTTTGTAGTGCTTCCCGATCCACTGTCGCACCACATCCAGCTGGGCTACAGTGTCCGGACTCTCCCAGAACCTAGCGGATGGGCTGCAGTCTTTTTTCCGGAGTGCAGCTGTCCCGGTGCCGCCTTGGCTTGTCCCGGGAACCCCAAGGCTCGCTCCTCCGGACGCTGTGGCCATAATAAAACGAGATTAATCTTAAACAGGGTAACGAAACTAGCTAGCGCGCTCGCTAGCGTTTAGGCTCTCGCTTTCTCTCGCGAGATGCGGAACGAGTTGGTCGCAGTTCGACGTAAGAGTTGTCTATTTTAAAATGTTTAACTCTCTCAAACAACGCTGTCATTTAAGTGTCTTTATTTTTTGTTTCTTATTTTGATTTTTTGTTCTTTTATAATTTATGAAAAAATGCATTAACAGCAAACCAGAATCGCACACACTCGTTACAAACCAGGGCTTTTATTTTGAAATGTAGCATTAAAAGGAAATAACATCGCAATACGTAAACATAAGGAGAGTAAAGTGGCATAGGTTGGTAGCAGCTTGTATTTCAATGCCCTTTCTGAAACATTTTTTTATGAGCGATTGTTTGAAAATGTACTCAAAATTTAGTTATGTTACTTCAGTTTATTAGAATTATGCTCAGAGTACAAAAAATTCCGGTGCGTCGTAATTTTCCAGTGAGTCACAATGTCTGCCATAAGATACAAACTCCTGTCCAGCTACTCAGCTTGTTAAGTTTCTTTTCCGTCGCATTCTGTGATCAGATGTCAGTAGATTCCTTGATTTCACACATCATCAGACCATCTCTCATACTCTGTGTGGCGCTGAAGTATCAGCAGTCCTGCAACTCATTCAGTGGGCGCTCCGTGTTTCTGCAGGGCCTGAGATCCCATGGGTGTCCAGGGTCTGACCACCTATGTGGAGGGGAACAGAAGATTCCTCCAAGATGTGAAGTTTCGGGACAGCCGTCTGGTTATTGACGGCTGCAGTCTGTATTTCCGCCTCTACTTCAACCACTGTTTGGACCAGCAGCATGGAGGGGATTATGACGCTTTCTCCTGCCTGCTCAGCCAGTTCTTTGCTGCTTTGGCAGCCTGTAACATCCAGCCATACGTGGTACTGGATGGAGGTAAAGACGCTTTGGTTTGTAGAAAGTCCCCTGTAAATTGTATTATTATAATTATAATTAGTAGTAGTAGTAGTTTTGCCCCAATGCCCCCTCAGCTTTTTTATTTGTGGTAGTCCAATTAGAATGTACTTGTGCAACTGAAGAAAGTTGTATATCTTGGAAAATTTTTTGTATTTAAATTAAACTTTCATGTATGCTATATCATTCAATGCAAAGTGAAATATTTCACGTCTTTTTGTGTTTTAATTTTGACGATTATTGCTACAGTTCGATTTTTTTTTTTTTTTGTATTATTTGCGCTGTAGGACATAATTATCAAAATTTAAAAAAAAAAACAATACTAAAATGCTTGTAACATGGGTGGGTTGTTGTAATGGTCTACGATATATTTATCGTAGACAGTTCTCTGTCTAAAGTGACTAATGAAAAACCATGATATTCTTTTTTTTTTTAGATAGACAAGTATGATGTTAAATGTTGAAAGTGTATATTTTTATATGCTGGTAGTTACACAAACCAAAGAAAGGAGGAAAATCTCTTGGATCAATTAATTTACAAAGCAATTTACAGATTCACGTGTCAACCTAAATTTTATAAGGGAACATTCCTACCCCTTCAAAGAAGTTTTTATGTTATTTGTTTAATTTTAATTGTTGCACTTAATTGAAATTAAAGATCAAATGGGTTTTTGAGCAGTATGTGTTAAATACATCTTTTTTCTGTCAACCTGCTTTACCTGAAAAATAAAATATAAAACAGGAGTTTAGATAATGGTAGTGTTTTTGTAAGTTCTTCGTTGAATCAACGCTGATGGATGAATTGTATTCGAACAGACTACATGTTCAATTCCTGTTCTTTTCTTGTGGTTTTAAGGGATTGACCCCAGCAACAAGAAGCTCCCCACTCTGCGTCAGCGGCTGCTGTCCAAGATAAAGGAGGCAGACAGTCTTAGTCATGGACGCAATGGCTGGGTTCTCCCCATCCTCACAAGAGATGTGTTCATTCAGGTCCTCACCCAGAGAGGAATCCCACTGGTCCAGTGTCCATTTGAGGCTGACAGGGAAATTGCATGTTTGGCCCACCAGTGGAGCTGCCCGGTTCTGACTAATGACAGTGACTTTTACATCTTCGACCTGCCAGGTGTGGGTAGCAACAGGATTTCCTTATCGTGCTTGAACAAATGCAATACATTTGTAAAACATGATAGTGATTGTCACTATCTTTGTTTTTCTTATTTTAGGTGGTTACCTGCCCCTGCATTTTTTCCAGTGGACCAACCTTAACGGCAAAGCGTCTCACCACTATATTTCAGCTCGCTGCTACACCACCAATGGCCTGTGTCGCTGGTTTGGGGGCTTGAACAAGATGTTGCTACCCTTATGTGCTGTCCTGACTGGTAATGACTATGGCGCTCCGAAAGGTGCTGAAACACTCCTAAGTCTGTTAGACCTGAATGTGTCAGCGAGAGGTGGTGGCAGGGGTAAAGGTAACGCGTCCCGCATCGAGAGACTCCTCATTTGGTTGTCCTCTTTCTCAAGTCCAGTGGAGGCCCTGGAAGAAGTGAGCAGGCTAATGGGGGATGGCCTGAAGGCTGGAAGCAGGCTCAGTTCACAGCTGTGGGTAGGTATGCAGGAGTACCACATCACCCCTCAGAGCACTCTGGCTCGCT
Source organism: Mola mola (assembly GCA_001698575.1). NCBI lineage: Eukaryota > Metazoa > Chordata > Actinopteri > Tetraodontiformes > Molidae > Mola > Mola mola. The sequence continues at coordinate 10,733,165 of KV751318.1, forward strand.
GGTTCTCTGGAGGGAAAGCAGCTCCCAGAGGATGGATCTCTGGGTTGCCGGAGTGCCTGTCGCTGGCAGCAGCGCAGGGACTGTTGGCTCCCCTGGTGGTAGATACTGTGGTGATGCGCAGGGTCCTACTCATCCCACAGGTGGAGAACAGCAAGCTAGCCAGCAGCCACTGGTCTGCCAGAGCCTTGCGCCAGGCTGTGTATGGGATATTACTTCTTAGAGGCCACGATGCTCAAACACAGGTACATGAAAGCATCAAGCAGGGAGCAAGAGGTGGGAGAAGGGGGAGGGGAAGAGGGCTGGGAGGTGGTCAGGCTGGTGGAGGTAGGGGTCAGGGAATGTATCTACCAGCACAGCAGGGAGTAAATGTAGCAACAGGTGCAGCTGCAGTGCAAACTCAGGGCCCGAGTGCCCCTGTGTGTGTAGAAGAGTATGACCGTCTGGACCTGAACTTGAAGAAAAACCAAGTAGAAGCACACCCACCCCGATACCCCTTATGTTTGGACACAATTGGTCAGGTAAACACAACTACAAAAATTCTATATCATTTTTTTTGATTGCAACAATTCTCATTCACATCATCTGATACTCATCATTTTCTCCCTTTATTTCATCCAGGCCCCTGTCACAGCTCGTCTTGGCATCCTTTTAGAAGTCTTGGGGATTAAGGAGGCTGCCCTGACCCCTGTTCCTCGCCACCTGAACCTGGCTGTAGCAGTGACAGGTTTCTGGCTACAAGAGGCCACGCCAACACCCTCGCAGCCCCAGCTGCAGGCTCTGGTGCTCGGCATGGTGTACGGAGAGCTGTCCCGGAACAGTCAGCCCGGCAACCAACAGGCAGGTTAGTCCTGTTATAGCTCTTTTGCCGTTACACAAAGTTACAAAACATGTTTGTCAGTAACATACTAGAGTGATTTAACGATCTAACGCCTGATGCTGCTGTGAATCGTTGTAGCCCCGCAGCTGAACTGGGCTGCCGAGCGCAATGTGCTGGCAGGGCTGGAGCGACTACGTGTGAGGCCAGGGGAGAAACGGGGCTTAGATGTTGGTATGGCTCACAGTTTAAGCCAGTGGCAGGCCTGCCTCTGGACTGCGCTGTGTCTCAATCAGCTGTTGTTGCTGCCAATGCCTGAACCCCACCTGTCATGGTAAGGCACATGTACTTTAATGAGGAGAGTTAACGCCTTAGAGCTCAGTCACTAAGTCTTTTCTTTGATAGTTTACTGTATAAACTGGCAGAAAGTTAAGAATTACCATTGCACTTTGGCAAAAATCTTCCCAAAAATTCCAAAGTGACATCATATGATGTCATACAATTGAATGTAGTTCAAATACAAATAAGAAAGGTAGCAAATACATTTTACAATCTAGAACTGACAAATATGTGCCATTTTTGCTTAATCATGAACTTAAACAACATATTTGCTTTGACAATGCTGATGGATAAGTATATTTATATATCAGAAAGTGATTGTGAAGAGTTGCATTGTGTCTTTGTGGATCTATAGAAAGCCTATGACAGGGTGCTGAGGGAGGAACTGTGGTTCTGTATGAGGGAGTCTGGAGTCGCAGAGAAGTACATTAGACTGGTGCAGGATATGTATGAGAGCTGTATGACAGTGGTGAGATGTGCTGTAGGAGTGACGGATGGCTTCAAGGTGGAGGTAGGACAGCATCAAGGGTCCTGAGCCCCTTCTTGTTTGCTATGGTGATGGACAGACTGAAGGACAGTTATACAAGAGGGTAGTTAGACCAGGAATGTTTTTTGGTTTGGAGACGGTGGCACTGACCAAAAGACAGGAGGCAGAGTTAAAGAGGTTGAGATTCTCTGGAGTGACAAGGATGGACAAGATTAGGAATGAACGCATCAGAGGGACAGCACAGTTAGATAAAAAGTTGGAGAGGCCAGATTGAGATGGTTTGGACATGTGCAGAGGAGTGTCAGTGACTATATTGGTAAAAGGATGCTCAAGATGCAGCTACCACTCAGGACGCAAAGAGGAAGACCAAAGAGGATATGCAGATAGTTGGTGTGAGAGAAGAAGATATAGAGGACAGGGACAGATGGAGGGAGATGATTCGCTGTGGGGACGCCTAGACAAACCTAGGTAAAGCAGAAAGAAGAAGAATGAACATAAACAACATCATGTTCGTGGCTCAAAGGTTTGGTTCCCTGTCACGGAAATGACAAGAAACTTTTCTCACTTAGCGGTCAAACAGTTTATTTTTAAATGTTGTGTGGCTCAAAACATTGAAAATAAACACACATTAAACTGTAATTGAGATGTTGTTTGTATTGATTAAATTGAATGCTGCGGACCTGGGTTAACATAATTTTAAAGATGTATTCAGTTATCTCCCGGGGTAAGTGAAAATATTTTGTACATTTGCTGCCCCCTTTCGCTCTGTTTCAGGTTGTTCAGCGGCACCCTGGTACACGGCCTCTTTAAGTGCCTGAAGGGGGGCCGAGCTGCTGAATCCCTCCTGGGTGGGGGTTCCGGACAACTCTACTCCTCCCTGCTGGATGCAGCAAAGAACTGCGGCTGCAAAGCCAAACCTCCCTCTTCAGCAGCAGAGAGGAGGAAGAGAGGCCAGCGGCGTGGAAGGAGGGGAAGAGGCAGAGGTGGAAGGGGAGCATGGAGCGGATGTAGAGGGACTGAGGAGATAAACAACATGTTTGCTCTCCTAATGAGCGAGGATGAGTCTGATGATTATGATTGTAATTGAGCAGGTTTATCCAAAGCACTTGCTAGGGACTGAAGGAAGACGGACATTCCAGTGTTACTTTAAACACGCTCAGGGAATGCTACAAATATTTGCTTTCTAGAATGATGCTTCTTAAAGTTTACCACTGAATATCAACCTTTTACGCTTGTATTGCACTAACACTTTGTGGATAATTACCAGGTGTATAAAATTCAGAAATGTCAGGATATCTGAGGTCAGTTTTCCCAAAGTGTCTTTTAAAAGAGAGGTTTTATTAAAGAAACTATAATTAATGCAACAGCTTTTAATGTGACAACTTTATTCAGTTACAGCAATATAAGATCCGAACAGTATGTCATCCAGGTTCGCATAATAAGTATTAATCTGGTAAATTCAGCCTTTAATAATGTTATATGGCAGCTAGTGTCATTTTTAATAAGCAACTCATAAAATCCTATGTCCTTTCAGTATTTGCCTTAATATTCATGTATCTGAGTTTACTTGCCTTTGTAAATTTAAAAACAATAAATAAGAATAACTCAACACATTTGGTTGTTTTTTTTCCTTGCAACCAAATGACTGGGAACAAAATGTGAACTCATTCCCCATGAAGACAACTCTTAGTTCCCTTATTAAATACATACAAAGCACAAGTAAGATTTGACCATTTATGCTAAAAAGAGTAATTCACAGACTATCTTCAGTCTTTCTAAACCACTCAAACTAATCTAACCAAACGATCCTTTTATAAAAGTCACTTCAAACATAAGTTTGTGGGTAGGAACCACTGGCACAAAGTGAAACCTGATAGCTGGACCTATCCAAACAACCACAGTTGGCTTTCTAAATACACAAATAAATATTCACATTGTTACTGTGAGCTGTCAGGGCACGAGGTCACACCTTATTTAAATCAGCTCTGTAAAAGATTGGAGCATTAATGCAGTAGCTTATCAAACTTAAAATCTTAAAATACATTTTTCCTATGAGGATGACGAGGTAGAGGCCAAAGAAGCAGCAGCAGATGACTGAGAGTCTATGAGGTCCATGTCTTCATCTTCATTGACTCCACATGTGTCGACCACGCAGATCAGGCAGCTGGTCACAGGAAACGATCGCACCTTACTGCAGGTCACCCACCTGAATGCAGAACAAATTAAGATCCAAACTTTAAACAATGGCAGGATAGTTAGATTCAGTGTTCAAACATCATGATTTTGTAAAGAACTAAGGATTTGGAGACACAGGAATTATCTATTTACATCTATTTACCAACCAAAACAATTAATCAATTACTGAAAGAAAACCAGCCACAGTCACCAAAGTGTATCGAAATCTTTTGTATCGACCAATCAAACAGAGGAGAGCTGCTTGAAATTTTGAAAAATTCCTATTTAATTTTACTGAAGTTGTATTTAATGAATAAAGAGCTGCAACGATTAATTGATTAGCTGATCGAAAGAAAATTAATAACTATTTTGATAATTGAATAATTGTTTCAGTCTTGTTCTGAGCAAAACTATTAAACATTTGGTTCCAGCTTCCTAAAAGTCAGGATTTGCTGCTTCCCTTTGTAATTTCTGGCAGTAAATGAAGAGTGTTTGGATTTAACTGCTGGTTGGAGTAAAGAAGAAACTTTAATACGTCACTTCGGGCTCGGAAAAAAATCTGATGAGCATTTTCAATATTTTTTGACAATTTATAGAGTAAATGATTACTTGATTAATCATTAAAAATAATCGGCTTATTAATCGATAAATAAAATAATTGTGAGGTGCAGGTGTAAATGAACACACAAACCTGTCAGTATCAGTGTGGTACTCTAGGACGTGCCCCAGTCGCCCTACACCTTGGCACCCCGCCAGCACATAGATGACATCGCCCACCGCCGCGCACTTCACTGTTACACCTCGCCACGGCATCGCTGAAGCGCTACGCCAATCATTGCTGGCAATATCGTAGTACTCCACAGAGTCCAGTCCACCTAAAAATAAACAGTACAGCAGCGGCAGTGTTCAGTTGTGTTTGTACAGCACTATTCATTCATCGCTTTAGCGGTTAGTCATATTTATTTATTACCCATTGCCCCCTGCCCTCCAACTGCATAGATCCTGTTGTTGACAACTACCAGACCATGGTTCTTCCTGGCCTCTCTCATCCCACATAACTCCCTCCATCTGAGGACAGAAAGTTGAAGAGTGTAACACAAAATTGTAAAACACAATTACACGATTTTTCGTGTAAAAAGTCTGAAACACAAGTTTTACTCTTTACTCTTGAATGTTTATATTTATGTTACGCACTGTTGTGTGTTGGGGTTGTAAACCTCACAGTTGTTGAGGACTCTGCCCGACACATTGTTGCCCACTGTTCCTCCGCAGACATAGATGAGCCCATTGGCCTCCACTGAGCCATGGCTGCAGCGAGCCATCAGCATGCTTGTTTTCACCTGCCATGACTCTGTTCTTGTGTCGTAGCATTCAAAGAGGTTGAGGGCAGAGCTGCCTGCCGGGTCACATATAGTAAACAGTACCATGTTTAAATGCTTTCAGAGGTGGGTGGTATTTGTTTCTACCCACTTCCACATCAAATTTAATTTAAACATCCTATACAATCACCTCACTATCAACCCAGATACAGAGATCTCCTAAATCTCAGGTCCACAGTTTCCAACTTCCTGTGCTCACCCACTTCTGACCCCCCGGATGTGTAGATCTTGCCCTGAGCGGCGCAGGCTGCAAGGCTGTCACGAGGTGTGGGTGGACCCAGTTTGGAGTACCAGCTGTCCTTCAACACATTGTAACAGTCCATGCGCTTGATGGGGAAGAGCTGTGAGCCACCCAGGATGTAGACCACATTGTCCCAGAAGACGGCTGTGGCATCCCGGCGCTTCTCAAAGGGGCAGCGGATATCTGTCCAGCTTGAGTCCTGTATGGAAGGCCAGAGTGTCACTTCCCTAACATAAGTGATTTCAGTAGGTTTAACTACATTTAACTACAGTATCTGGTCCTTTTAACCTGATCTGTGCTGATAAAAGTGCTGTAAAAGCCCAAGAGGCCACACTTTACAACACTGAAAAACACATACTGACTTAACTGGGATACTTTGTTGCATGTAGAGCCCATTACCTTTGGGTTGAAGTAGCGGCAGGACTGAGGCTGGGAGCCTCCAAATAAAGCAATGCGGTAGTCGTGCTTCTTGCGTCTGGGCCGACTGTTCTCACCCAGATCCTCCCGATCTTCCAGGGACAGCAGGTGGTAACGCATCCCACCTGGGGATAAAACAGAGCCTGTTTAATGTTGTGTATATTTGTGAGCATCTATCGCACAGACCTTAGCAGTCAAACACTTTTAATGTCGACTTGCTCTCATGAATGCGAATTACCTATAATATGATATAATGTAGCTACAGTAAGACTGACAAAAGTAGAGACATTGAACCAAGGTTGGGGAGTTAACCACACACCAGCCCCAGAACTCTGGTTTTATTGATAGTATTTTATATCTGGATGAGCTCTGCCTAAACATTGACTTTTATCGCTAACAATTAATACTTAAACTTTTACTCAAAGCAAACAATGTCAAGAATTTCCTCATTCTACCAGTGTCATTAGGGTCCCTTTAAGTTAGCATTCAAAATACTGTGTTTATTCATGTTCAGTCATAAACATGTTGCTCTGTCTCCTCCAACTCACTGATGACCATCTTGAGGCACTGTGGGTTGTCCTGGATGAGGGGCTCAGCCTGCACCGTCTTGGAGAGGAACGTTTTAGAGACCAGTGGAAAGCGAACACAGCCCAACACCTCCACGATATACTGTTGCCGGTTACACACGTCATACTTCAGCCAGCGCACGGCTGCATCGTAAATCTAAACACAAACGCAACAAAGCATATGGTCACATATAGATTAAACACATAGACTGGATATAAAGATTCCAGAGGATATAACATCAATATAATAAGTATATACTGTAAATGATTTAGGAACAAGTGACCAGCCATCTTGAGGTCACTGAGGTTGTACCATAGATTGTATATAAATATTAATAATTCCAATTTCGATTTCCCCCTAGTGGCCGGCTCCAATTTAGGTTCTAAACACCGCCTCTGCCACTATTTTAACTAAAACTTGGATCAAACTAAAAACTCAAAGTAATCCTCATATAATTTTTTCCCAGAGCCTGTTTTTGTCTTTAGGTATTTTTTTTTAATCACGTTGACGTTTTGGGCAGGAACTCAATACCGTGGTTCCGCAATCTCTGTCGCTACTACGCAGACTAACTCCAATTATCACCAGTTCAAGATGTCAATTCTCATATCCTGGATATTTTTGGCTTAGGCGGCGACGTGTCCTCCATCTTCATTAAAGTCAATGATTAAATGTGTGTAAATATATTTCGCTTCATAGTTGAACTTAAAGTGACATTTTGATATTAAAAGAAAGTGTACATGTACCTGGGCCTCAGCACGGACGGTGAGTTTGTCCTGGTGCAGCAGATGTGTGAGCTGCGTAACATTGAGCTGGAGGAACTCATCCAGTTTGTAGACTTCAGTGAAGTGGAGCTGGAAGAAATCCTCAGCTGCTGCCTTCAGCTCAGGACAGTCCATACAATCTGCAAGGGCAGAAATACCTGCAGGGGGACAAGACAATAGGTCAGGCCAATGAGTTACATGATTGGCAGGCTTGAGCTACAGTAATCACATGTAGGGGGGATGACTAAAATACTTACATTTTAAGAAATGGTCTTGCTTTTACATTTTAGGCTTTTAAAAGCTTAAAATGTAGCCTAGCTTTAAACTGTAAATAGGCACAAGAACTACTGGTGACTGAATAAATTGGGCATTTGAGCTGAACACAATACACAGTTAAGAGCATGTGAGATAAGATGTTACTGTATTTGTGTTTGTACCAAGGCAGTTTGTTGCATCAATTTGTCCTTTGAGGAACTCCACACACATCTTCTTCACAGGTTCGATCTGGTACTGGTTGGCTGCATCAAGCAGTGACTGGACATTACTGCTGTTTACTGAGATCCTGTCACACATACACACAGATATACATGCTTTACCATCAAACAACTGTTTCTGAATTAAAGATTACAGAGGAAGTTTGTTTAATCTTCTGTAAAGCTGTTTTTCTATTTAAAAAAACAGAAAAACAAAAAAAACAACAACATAGGATTAGCTTTAGCAGGCCACAGTCCTATATGACTGAAAATGAACACTAATTTAGGCACTTTCCAGCCAAGATTCTTACCGAGCCGTGTAAATGAATTCTATTAATAGTTCAATGATTTCTGGCTCAGCACTCCTAAGTTCCACCTCGTGGGACATCGACTCCATCATCCTGGCTGGAGGTGGGGGGAAAAAGAGGTCGACTTCACAGGAAACAAAAACATATTGTACAAACCATACGATGGCAGAACCAAAGAATTTTCCTTCAAAGGAAAAGCCAAATCTACTGTATATATTTTATGATTTTACAAAATATATCAAATACAAATGAGAACAGCGCTGTGTCTTTTTCAATTAACCAGCCTGATTATCAAGTCTTAAAAGAATAATGACCACAGCATCTGTTAGTATACCTATAGTTAGAACTTATAGCTGACATGGTATAATGTGCTTCAATATTAGGACAGTACATATCATTATCTCTAATTAACCACAACAGAGGGTGATTATTTATAGTCATTTTTGAATATTTTTCCTTGTGAAATCACAGGCAATTTAGAGGCAGTTTTCTTACTATCATGGGCCCCATAAGTTCAGTGTGCAAATGATCTAGTTTGTGTAAGTTAGTGTCCATAGTGTCCAGACTTACTGGTGAACATGAGGCTGAAGAAGTGGCTGGCAGCAGCCAACACCACTCTGTGGGCAGGAAAGTGTTTCCCCTGAACCACGAGGGTCACATCACAGAGAGTGCCCTGAAAAAAAAAAAACACACACACACTGCTCATAGAAATCATTACACACTTTTGCATTGGCTGTGTTGGCTTTGAAACCCAATCCAAAGAGGGGCCCTGAAAAAAAAAAACACACACACACACCCCAAAAAAAATAATTCAGGACCCACACATGATATATGAGCTGTTGTTGTTTATTTTCTCACGCACAGACCTGCTTCCTCAGGTTGTTCATAACTCCCATGATGCCCGACAGCTGCCTGTACTCTTCTTTGGTGGCACACTTCCTCTCGCTCTTCTTCTTGGGGCACGGGGCCTTCTCCGGGGACGCCACCCCGGTCATGTCAGCCAGGTTACTGCAACCTGCCCAGTTCGATGCCGCAGTCGGTTAGCTGCAGCGTGCAGCTCTGACGTCTTTGTTGTTGCGAAACAGAAAGCTTTCTGACTGCAGCGCGTTGAAATTTAAACACATTAAAAACAAGCCGCCAGGCCGACGAAAGCTTCTCCTAAGTGAATCCAAGAGAGAAATTCCCTAACATTTCCCCGCCAGTACTTGAATCGTATTGATTTAAGGTGTTGGTGAAAAATATATTTTTGTAAGATTCAACTCAATCTTCAACTGCGCCGTAGGAGTCTTCTTACTCTACGGTTTCAACTCTACAGCAAACTCGCGTTCTCCCTCTACCGGAGGATGTGGACAATTACACATTCATCTGCAGGTTTGTGGAACTGTTTTCTGACAACGGAGTTTATTGTTGTAAGGAATGCATTTGGTATCCAGAGCACGTTTAAGGTATCAGCAGTTTAAAAACAGATTTTATTTTATGATAGCCGATACATCAAATGGCAACAGCGGCGTTTTGTGCAACTCGCCGCGGCAGCTCACCTGCAGGCGCACCTGTGTGCCACTTAACCTGCCTACAGTGATCTAGAGGACATAACCAGGAACAAAAGTTTGTCCAGTAGTCCCATGACGTTGACGTCACTAGGAATGCAGACTGCAGATTTATTGTCAAAAACAAGTGACCCGAAAACTAACTAACATAGACCCGAGGTGCGGAAAATGTCCACTCTTCTCTGCTGCTGTAGCTGTTTCTCGAGTGAAAACTCCGACGAGGTATGTGCTAAATGTTTATGTAACTGTTAACGAGTTCATAAAGAGGCTTACGTCGAGCTCAGGTGGCAACATTCATCTTTTTTTGCATATGAGGGGAAGTAACCAATTACTGTGTAGGTTCATTTAGCCAGAGAAAAAGAACCTATTATCAGTATTTGTATTTGTCTGTCACAAACACAAAGTAGGACAACAGAACCTTGCAGTAGGCTGTAGAAAGGTCACTATAAAGGCTGTACCAGTTATTTCAGATGTGAAAAGAACACGCAAGGCATGGTGCACTGCCTTAGCTGTTACATGTGTGCAGGTGAATAAAAGTCCTATTAACGCTTTATTTCACTTCCTCCTCCAAAAATCTATGATTTAAGGATTTACCCATATGGAAAATCTGGGCTGATATTTTAAGGTACTAATTTGGACAGTAACTAACAACAATATGGACACCCCTTTGGGTCAAGGACGTGAATGGGAATGAAATAACAAATGAACTTCTTCAACATTTAGCCCCATTCCTGCAAGGGGTCAGCACTGGTTCTTTAGATTTTCTAAGTAGAAGACCCAGGCTATCAGAGTTTGTTTTTTTAGAGAATGTCATTGGTGGATTGCAGAAAAAAGGTAGAATTCCTTAGCCATAATGCAGACTGCTTATTTCAGGCATGGTGTGTCTCATAGAACATAAAAGCACCATATGGATGTTGTCTAGGTCAAAAGCTTGATTTTACTTGGAGGGGGTCTTTAAAGCTGAAACCACATGTATGTAGCCAGAGCAAAATTAATGAGACACCACAGATTATTATCAGCCACTGGTATTGGTGGATGCCATCTTTTTTGCCCATACACCGATACTAGTCCTCCATCAAGGTATATAGTGAAAGTCTGGCTGATTCTAATTTTTAACTAGTATATCTACTGTAATGACAACTTCTTTATAGACGGAATCTCTCGTGCAAACCAGAGGATCTAACCAGAAGGGAGCTGCATCAGCGAGACAGACGCCGTCAGCACAACGTGGTACATCCTCTGTAAATGTTTGTCTCTACAACCTGCGCGCCTCTAATGTATACAGTTATGGTTAAATTTTAATTATCTGTGCTATGATTTTCTTCTCCCAGATGCAAAGAGTGTGAAACAGAATGGTAGACTGCGCATGAAGCGGGTGTGTGTGTCGGAGATGGACCAGAGGTTTTCTGATATGGCTGAAACTTTCAACCAACAGCAGGAGCGCCACGAGGCCATGGTCCGACACATCAAAAATGTGCGACAGCTCTACAGTTGCAACGACAGTGATTCCCTGGCTTTGGCGGAATGTGTGGGCAAGATTAGAGAGGAGCATGGTAAGTGATGCCCTCATATAAAGGCAGCTTTAATTTTCTGTTCCTCTGTTTCAATGTTCATCTCTATCTATCCACTTCCAGAGGCCAAATACAGGGTCTTCCTTAAGTTAAGTGGTTATGATTTCTCCCTCAACGTGGTTCCTTTGGGGTCAGCAGGGGGCAATAAGGAGCAGCCATTTCCTCCACACCTTAAATTGGCTCAGGATGAATTTAAGGGTGCTTCTGAGAGTGCCAAGGCCACTATCTCAAAGAGTACCACACTGCAAGAGCTGATTGGCTGGCTACTCCGTAGCAGGGATCAAATGGCTGAGCAAGTGAAGGGGGCTGCAGGAAATCACCAGGAGCTAGGAAGACTGAATAAGAACCTGGAGGAGAACATGATGGAAGTAAGGACAGCAAAGGGGTTGTCAAAGGTATACGAACAACAAGCTGGAGAAGTCCTCACTGAAGTTGCACATATAGCAGGAGCTTTTCTGAGCACATTTTAAGCGCATAATTTACAATACAAGTAAACACAATTCCAAACAAATATGTTTTTTTTGTTAAAGTTTTAGTATTAAAAAAACAACAAACTGCCACCTGATAAAATTCTGTTTATGAAGATAGACAGAGTTGCAAACGATCAGTATTGCTAACCTACATACAACTTTTTGCAATTGCAAGGAATATTAGAACTGTTTCAAAAGAGTTAACAATTATGCACACACACAATGGCACGCATGCATTTCAAAGTAGCCTACCACGTAACTCTGCTTTGTTTTGTTTGCTACAAAACAATGTTAATGGGTTTCTCTGTTTGTTTTGTTTGCTATGAACACTTGCAATTACATCTGTATTTCATTATTATTTTATAATAAAGAGTCACTTTCAGTCTTATTATTTTACATTGCCAGACTTTCAGCATATTCCTTGTTAGGTGTGATTTTTCTTCTCAGCGTTGGGGGGCAGTGCAGACTCACTTTTAATACAAATTCTAACAGTTGCTTTTTATAGTCTTCAAATTTTGTTTGTTTCTTAAAAATTGTACCACATAGATTCCCTTAATCCCAGAATAAAAGTGACGTATTGTTTTATTCTGTAGTTTATTTGATACGTTTTTGCAATGAACGTATTCAGTATTATGGTTGCACATTGTAGTTGTTTCATAGTACAATAAATTACAGGACCGCTTAAAACACAATATCCTGTGAAAATATTTGGAGGTAGAGCAAAGTTGTGTTGTGCTTGCGGTTATAAAGTGGTTATTGTAACATTCAGTAGATGTGTTGCTTATTTATCAGGTGATTAAAATATGCAGCTTTCCGTGTGTTGTTAATGTGAAAGCGAACAAACACATTGTCATATGCCATTTTGATAATCAAA
>KV751318.1:10790766-10821674 GCA_001698575.1 Mola mola
TTTATTATTTCAGTAAATGAAGAGTTTGGGGGGTCTCAGACATTAGTTGGAGTCACGAAGCGATTTGGAGATGACGTCTTGGTCACTGAAGAAAGGTGATTATCATTTCTCCTGATAGTTGACCAATTAGAGAGTAAACGATTGCTTAATTGTAAAAATATGCGTCAGACGAATCAACGATTAAAATTATAGTTCGGTGCGGCTCTTAGTGCCGTTGTGTTTGACCGTCTCAGTTTTGTTCCATACTACATAAACAAAGAATCTGTCCTGACGTTCCCAGTCCACATCGGACAAATGTGTGTCTCAGCCATGTAAAATTCCTCTCCGAGGTCCCCTGGTTCCATTGAGCGATCCTCCAAGCAGTAAACGTGTGTGACTCCAAGCGCCTGGATGTGGAACAAACACACTCGGGCAAGCTAAAGATCATCTTAAAGTGTCAGGCCCGCTCATCTTCATTGTCGATGGCCTCTGGTTTCTCTCTGTGGGAATCAGAGACACTTTGCAGGGACTTCCAGTCCCACTGGTGCCAAATGTGATGGAAGATATGCAGCCGTTTATAGTGTAAAGCTAAATTTGGCTGAGAAAGTGAACAGGTTATGTCGTGCTACATCTTGTTATCCCAAAAGATGTTTAAAGGCATTACATGAGGAAGATGCTCAGGGCTCTGTCACCATTCTCCCGTGGGCGATGTTATCGAGACATAAGAATATATATCATCTGAGATTTTGGGTATTCTATCATGATACGGTATAAGTGTTGTCTTTTCCTGCTTTTAAAAGCTGCATTACTGTAAAAAGATGTATGTTAATGAACTAAAGAGAGTGTTCTACTATTTGATTTCACTCACTTCTATCATGCGGTCAAAAATATGTGGTATTTGTAGTAGAATTGACGACGAGAAATGATATAGATTAGGGATGAGACAATACATTCTATTACACTGATAATTGTATCATGAGGCCTTAATCAAATTGTATCTTATTTGAAACTGTGCACCCTGATACTCTGATGGCCTCGGATATCATCGAGTTCAATACGGGAACAACGTCATTGAAAACGATTTACAAGATGTGCACGGAAGTAACAAGAAACCTCCCTAAGGTGACATTTTGATGATAATCATAACTTTCTGCAATGGTAAAACATCAGGAACATTCAATATACACTGTGTACTGCTAATTTGCCTAAAAAAAAGTCCTATAATGCATGTCAGTACAGAATCCACTCCAGACAAAAGCATTATAATAAGACTATGAAGAATATAATAGCATGCTGCGTTTCAGTCAGTCAATTCTCCGTACACCCTATCACACTTGTGTTATTGTCCATTGTTGTTGAACTAAGGGAAGAGAAGAAAATGAGGAAATACTAAGAAACATGGAGACGCTTTCCTGTCTTTATCTAACTCAGGGTTTGTGTCAGCCTGTGTGTGTGTGTGTGTGTGTGTGTGTGTGTGTGTGTGTGTGGGTGTGTGTGTGTGTGTGTGTGTGTGTGTGTGTGTGAGGGTGTGTCTACGCTTCACCTGGCACGCACACCAACAGACACACACTCGTCTATGCACAAAAGAGAGCCGCCACAAAAATGGGAGACAAAACTAGCACAGAGTGTTTTTTGCACAGCGCTATAATGAAACGCTTTGAAGGTAACGGTGACATGATCTCAAATCATCTCCCACAGGTGGACGCCTCCGCACACCGTTATCACTTTAATGTAGAGCTATATTTTGCAGTAGTTTTCCACATTACTTCATATGCTTCGGTGATGTTTGCTTACAGTTTAAGAGGTGAAATGGATATGTTGCCGTGGGTTCCAGCCGGTAGCAGCCCGTGACAATCCTGTTTTACATTTTTCTCTGTTGTGACTTGTTCAGGTGTTCGGTTATTAATCCTTTATTTGCTGCGGTATGACAGGATTAGAGATTTGCTTAAAGAAAAGCATGAGTCCGGCTGTCCTCACGTCTGGGTGACTTCACATTGAGTACCCTGTAGAAGTTTAATACAGCCAGAATCCTCATCTGTGTGTGCTTCTGGAATAGTCTTACAGAGAGGGCCCTTTCTTTAATTGTCACCCCATAATCCCATATTTCACTCTGTGCATCTGCTTTGACGACGACAAGCTCTTGAATATGAGCAACACTGCCTGTACTTGCACCCACGCGTCTCTCTTGCCGCCATGAAAACCCAACAAGAGACCTAAGCGGTATACCTGAAGGCACTGGAGGGCAAATGAGTGTTGTACATTGCCCTGCTCTGTCACATGTCGACGCGAGTCATAATGTGGCTGCTTTCACTGAAAACACTCATTAATAACAGTAAAGTGGTAATGGCATATTGTACTGTTTATAGCGCCATGATATTGCCATACCTAGTTCTAGTTTTTAACACCACGTCCCCCTCCACTGACCACAGCTCAGTTTGGGTTAGGTTATGAGAGCAAAGACTCTTGCCGGAAAATGAGTGCAGTGAGTTTTATAATTTCAGGAAAAAACCCCAGACATAGTCGTGTATGAACCCGCTGCTGAATCAGAGGAAGTCACTGGCTCAGACTGTATTGGTTCCACTGGCCAGCTGCACCGATAGCTGTGTGGGAGGGACAGATGCCGACAGTTTTTGGTTGTGTTTTTCGTAATTATTGCATAGTTTCCTGCTGCAGGTTTCAGTCTAGTTCTAATGTGGATTTTCAGAAAGGCTTTAGTAACCTAGTAACCAGAAAGTAACCTGAAATCGGAATAGTAGAACATTAAAATCAGAATGCAAACTCCAACACAAACATGGGGCCTCATAAGACAGTGCATTAACAGGTTGATCAATATTCATGTGTCATGTGCATGTTGTGTGCGTGTCGTTCCGGTTATCATGGCGTCAGTTTGCGTTCTTCAAGGAGCGACATTAGGCAACCCCTTGAAGAACGCCCCTTGATCAGCCCTTTACTGTTTATTCCTGTTGTTAAATAGAGGTGTTTTGGGTTAGACGGGCCGCCCACCAAAGTGTATTTAACAACCCACAGCCTTAGTTTTTGACAAAGCTATCAACTGTGTTACATATTACACCTGTAGTGTCATGGTTTAACTTTAACTCCCAATTTAATTGTCCTGCTTCTGCTTCTCCATGCTACTTCCTTTAAACAGACCAAATAAAAACACTGTTGCTGCCCCCACATGATACCACATTTTTCATTTTTAAACTTGACATTTGGATGTATACTATAAAATGCACTTGATGTGGCTTCTAGTTTATGAAGTCAAACCTACTTGTGGGTTTAAAACTTGAACACAAACCCACTCTTCCAGTGCAAAAGTGTGCAGTGTTTAATTGTGATGCACATTATGCAGCTCCAAATGTATCATTTAGGCTGTAAAATGAGATTGTCACAGTCAGAATGTAAAATAACAGTGTTTATTATCAGCATCTTAGAGGGGAGTTGATGATAATCCTCAGAAGATGATCTCAGCTCAGCATTATACATGCAGCAAAACAGTGGCTTGTGATGTGTTTTTATGTCTCCCAGCCACATTTCACATCCATAACTAATTTATACATTGAGAGAAGGAAGAAGAATTTGTGAATGAGGGGCGGAGAGAGACACCCACACACTCACTGTATGTATGTATCTATGTGTATATCCATGACTCTCACCACAAAAAATTTATTAGCATCTCAAATAAGCATTTCAAGCCAGGAAACCTTTGATGTTTGAAGAAATAACACAATAAAATGCAAGTGTGTTTGCAAGATTGGCTCAGTTCATGAAAGACAATGAAAGAAGAAAATTAAATTAAACACAGGACAAACGTGCATCAAAGCATTTATGTAAAATTGCAGTAACCTAAATGAATGAACAAAAGACAGCATACCATTTATTATTTTTAAAATTGAGAAATTATGACATATTTTCTTTAAAACTAAATAAAAAAAAAAAAAAATTAAATGCACTGTGATGGCTCAAGTATAGTAGTATTATTATTAGAGCTGCAACTAACAAATATTTTAATCATTGATTCATCTACAGGTTTTTTTTCACGATTAATCATTTACTCTATGTGGAAAAAGGTGCGAATATTGTTCATCACAGCTTAGATTTCCAAAGGGACGCCTTAAAATTGCTTTTTTACTACTACTAATACCTAAGCACTCTTCATTTACCACCAGAAAGAAAAGCAAGACATCCTGACATTCAGGAAGCAGGAACAGACCAATATTTGATCATTTTGCTCAGAGCAAGACTGAAAGGGATATTGGCTTATCAAAGTAGTTGTCGATTCATTTATTTCGATCTCTCTCTTATCTCGATTCTCTTATTGTTATATACCATTGGTATCAAATCAGTCATATTTAAAGGAATGTCTGTCTTCAGATAACTCCAAGGGGAATAATGACCCAGATTCATCTATTTTCAGGGTCAAATATCGTGTCATAATGTCTGAAATGTTCCTATTTGCTGATTCAAATGCTGATAACTACTCTGTTGATCACTTTCCCAATTAATGAAATAATAGATTAAGCCATAAATTGCCAGATTACAGAAAACAATCACAAGCTTTTCCTTCAACAAACCACAAGATATTTTGTTTCATATTATTGGAGACCAGCAAATATATCATATTTGAGAAGCTTGAACTTGCGGATTTTTGTCATTTTTGCTCACACTGAGGATGAAAATCGTTAATTGATCTTAACTTTTGCTGATTTATTTTTGGTGGATATCTAACTTGTGAAATCATCAACAGCCACGCCTGTGGTTTTGCTACGCCAAAGATCATGTGTGCTGACAGGTGGGCTTCTTAGCAGTGCATGTGTTCACTGAGCCTCAGCTGCTTTGATGTCTCCATTATGACTTCCTTGTATGACGGATCTGTCGAGGAGTCGACAGGAGCTTAGTGTGTATGTGTGTGTGTAAGAGGGGGCTTTGCCAAGCATGCCGTGCTACAGCTCTTCACTGCTCAGCGATCTAATCTGAGAGTAATCCATTTCTTGCAGATAATGACCCCGCGCTCGGCTGCCCCCTCTGCCTCTCTTTATACACACTCTTAGAAGACATCACACAAACGAGCGTGTCAGCATGTGCTCTCTCTTTATAGCTCCTCGTTCCTCCTCATTCATCCCCTCCTCTCTTCTTCAGTCACTCTGTTTGGGCCCTCCGGTGTTCTGAGAGCAGTGGACTGTACATCCTCTGATGGAGGATTGTGTGTGTTGGTGAGAAGCCGAGACGCAGACAAAGAGAGTTGCAGGGACATGGCATGCGGACATTCTTCTCGCCGTGTGATGCAGTGTGAATGAAACACCTCCTCCAGCACTGGTGTGTGTCTTGAGTGTGTTTCCGCGAGAAGAGATGACAGTGGAGACACAGAGACCTCTCCAGAGATGTGCATTCGCCAGACAAAGAGATGGAGAGATAAGATAGAGCAGCCAAGACAAAAGAGAGAGGGACGGAGCAGGGCAGAGATAGTGAGAGTCAGAAACAATTTATTTAGTCTGTGTGCTTGGCTGGTTGGTGTGCTCTACTTAACCCCCAGTCCAAACACTGCAAGTCCTTGCAGACAGGCCGAGAGAAGAAACCCTCATCTCTGCTGGGATCTCAGAGGACGCTTTTCACAGCCAAAATGTGTTTTTAAATGTTTTCTACTGTGGGTAAATCTGAAACTCCCAGCCATGCCTTTTGTTGTGAATTATTTTGGACGTTATGTCACCTCTTCCTCTTAAAGTCTCTCATCTATATCACAGCAGGGCTACAACAGTTGATTATTTTCTTTGCAGATTATATCGCTGCTCATTTTCAAGATAAAACACTGAGTTGGTTGGTCCGTAAAATGGCAACACCCATGCTATTTCCTGAAACACTAAACGCTCTCTTCACATTACTTGCTTTGGCCAACTGACTTTCCAAAAAACACAGATTCAGGTTGCTGTCCAAGAAGTTTTAAAAAAGTTACGGAAAGTCATCACACCAGAGAGGCTAGACGGAGGATTTTAGCAAGAAAAATTACTTCAATCATTGATCAAAACGGTCGCGAATTTATTTTCCACTGATGGATTAATCAAGTCAGTGTGCTGTTGTCTCATACCGAACGGGCGTGCTAACTTGTTTATGACTTTGTTATCATAAAATAACAATTTGATGAACGTCTCAGCGCAGCAGAGTAGGAATTATTGTTTGCTGATCTTGTATGAACTGCGGGAAAATCACTGTTATGTGCTTGTTAAGTTATCTGACAATATTAGAAACAATAACATATTCATACGGGAGCAATTAAAAAGTTGATTTGACTGGATTAAAACACAGTTCAGGTGATCAAAGAGAGCAGGATGGGAACGGAGAAGTGTGGACATAGACTCCTGCTGGGAGTTTGGTCAACATCGCTCTAATATCGGTCTGTGGTCTGAGGCAGAGGGTTAGCTTAGCCTAGCATAAAGACTGGAAATAGAGGCTTTGTCTGAAGGTCTTGAAGGGTGATGAGGAAGTCACTGCACCTGGCAAAGACACAGTTGCAAAACCCTTTTAAAAGCACAAATGTGATTTTTGATGTAGTAAATATATTGCATGTCCGTTACAAACACAAATGTAAAAAGTGTGAACAAATATGGATGAAGTTCGGCATGACGCTTGAGTTTGATTTTGGATTATGACTTTCGTCATAATCCAGATTTGGATTCTGGATCTGGATTAATTTGTGTTTGTGTAGGTGTTGGCCCAGGGAGCAGTGGTCTTTAGGACAGATCCCGAGCACACACTGCAGACACTATATAGTTACCTCGCAACAAAACCTCAATTTAGCAACACAGTCTAGACCAGTGGTATATGAGTTGAATTCTTTCCAGGGAAGTTTTGTGTGGGTGGAAGAGATTTGAGGTCTGCTGAGTGTTTTCTCACATGTTGCTTCTGTTTTTTTCGTGTCAATTAAGCAAGCAAGATGCAACATGATAATTACAGAACTTTAGAGGTGTTGGTAGGCTGATTATATTACCTGCAGACAAAGCTAGTCCGTCTATTTCTTTTTTTTTTTTTTTTTTAAAGCTAAGTAAATCGGTTGCTCTCTGCATACAGGTGCATAGATCTTAACACATTTGGTGAGCTGTGATGCAGCCATTTACTGTGTATAAGGTATTCATATTCAAGTGTGTATTCCCATTTGCGAGACATCCCACACAGCATCATTGCCCTAATGAGGATAAAATACACTGCTATACATTTGTCTAATCATCCATCATTTCATCTTCCTGCAACTCACAACCTCAGCCGTGCATTTCTCTCCGCTTCTGTCTCCCTCACTCTTTCTTTGTCCCCCAATTACAGTTAAAATGATCTCTCTGTCCCTCACCGCCCCATCTTTCTCCATCTCTGTCGTGCTCACACTCCCTGTCATATATTCATGGAATTCTGCGATTTGCTCAACCTCCCTCTTTTCTTTCTCCTCTTCAGCTAACTCATTTGTATTTCTTCATTTGTGTCAATCGGCCAGAGTTGCTGAGGTCCTTTTCATTTCATTTGTTTCATCATTTGAATTCTCTGTTTCTCTCTGTCATCATTTGGTTGGCTGATAATGTCCTTATCCGCCGGCAAAAGCGTGGCTTTCTGTGAATGTTTCCAGAGGGATTTAAACCCAAAAAGTTGTTAGTGATCCTGCTCCACTGACCTTGCAGACCATTTGCACACCTATTGCAGGATCTTAAAGTTCATTAAGGAACACACACAAGGTGATAGGTATCCTATGATTCTTTATCTGCTTTGAAAAAGGCTTAAATACAGGTCAGCTTAACATCAAACACTTGTAACACGTTGATTACACACATATGATCTCCATTCAAATAAAAATACTTGGCTCAAGGTGTTAATTTAGATGGGGATGGATATTTCTGCCAACGTTCTGTGCTTTACTTATTTAGTTCAACTTGTGCAGATTGTTCACATCAAAGAGCCTTTGTTGATCAGGAAGAAAGCCTCTTAAAATCATTGAGATTGAGTGTTGTAAAACGATAAAATATAAAGGTGGTGAGGAGACGATAGCAGGTTTGCCTGCATGGGTTGGAGAGTAACAGTGGGAACTTTATTGATATACCGGCCTTAATGTAGTCCAATAAGAAAGGTTTTGCAAAATTAATTCTAAAATCTCGCCACACAGTAGCAGTAAATTAAGTCATATTGGACCAAACAAACTAACAGATGGCTGCATGTAGCGCTATTTCGGCTTACTTGATTCATCATTTACTATCCTTTTTTTATTAGTTTAATGACCAGTGTGTCACCACAGGGTCAGCGTTATCGTCTTGCTCCTCAAACGCCAAATAATCCATAAAGATTAAGAGTTGATTTCCTGTTCGGGGAGGCACGCGTCAAGCGGGTACACCCAGGCCAAAGGATGCAATGTGACTGTATATTTATCCTGATGTCATTGTGATATTTTATTGTGGAACTAATATTACTGATAATATTGATTTAGTATTGATAAGGGCTGGAGTGAATGTGTGTCACTGTGAAACAAAACAACAGGACCAATGTGTTTGAAATGGTAAAACTGGTTTATCTTGTGTCAGAGCCTTGTTTGCTCACTGTATTTACAGTGTGTTGGCCCTGACGACTCGTGTGTATTTTGTCTCAACAGCAGTCACCTGACACCATCCCGGGACCGAGCAGTGGACCTACAGTTCAGAAGGTAAAGAAACATTTGCACATACATGTGCACCCGCACACAGGTGACGTCATCCCTGTAGTTTGGCTGTGAAGTGACAATGTGTTTGTTTGGCCCCAATACAAATGACATCAGTGGTGATATTACCTTTGGCTTTCTTCCAGGCTACTTTCATCTGCAGCATACACAAACACACACTCTGAGTTTTAGTTTGTCATGCATCATTACAATGCGGTTTGGGAACTATGTCAGCACAGCACTCTGAAAAAATCCGTAGGGCTTATATTTCTACGCCAGTTTTCTTTGAACTTTGAAAAATGAAAGAAATCCACATCTAAAGCTTAGATGCTGCTTATTTGTGTGCACTGCTCCTACACTTGTGCCCCCCAAAAAAATATTTCTGAATGGTGGCTCGTCCTGCGGCATTTTGCATGTTTTTCTTGGTGATATGAGACAAAATTTTCTTTTATGCTGTGCTCAATTTCAACCTCACTTTAATGTGCTGCCGGTATTGGCAGAGAATGGTTCATGTGACATATGACAAGTTCTAGAGAGCTTGAGGGCCTGAAGTAACGCATGTTTCAGGTAAGCAGAGTAATAAATCATTTATCATTGTCAGAATTGGTTCCAACCCTTCGTCAGGTAATTTTGCATTACTGGCGAAAAAGGGCTGGCTGTGGGACCCTTATTGAACCCAGGGTCTTTATTTGAGGCGTAACACACCGTCAGTGACTCTCCCAACGGCACTACCGTTCAAGAATGGTTTGAGAAACATGACAAAGAGCCCAAGGCATTGACCATGCCTTCAAACTCCCCAGATCCCAATGCAATTGAGCCTTCATAGGAACAGGGACCCCACCCCCCAGCCCTCAAGACCCAGAGAAACCTAAGAACCCACTGCTAATGTTCCAGTGGTCCCCTGTTTTTGTGGCACGAAAGGGCCTGACACAATATCAGGCAGGTGGTTTTAATGTGGATGATTGGTGTATTAAGCACATCCTCTGCCATCCAATTCTACTACTTATAGTGACTTCTCAATTTGCAAAGTCTGCGTCAACACTGCCCCACAGAAGTGAAGACAGTGGCACTAGAGGAAGTCTCTTGAGAGAATCGTCGGTCAACAAGTCGGCAGCGTGAAAACATGAATTTGAATGGGACAGAACAAGCAGCCCTTTTAGCATCTCGATTGAAATACAGTCTGATTCATCTTGGTGTCACTAGCACAATTATTGCAGCGTGTGCACACTCAGTCAATGGCTTATTCCTCAGGGGGAAATAAGTCAAGTTGTCCTCGTGAGCCAGTCTCTGACAGCTGTGTGTAGCAACAAAAGCTCTCTGGTGCTAATATTGAGAAAGCTTTTGTTTGCAAATATTTGATTTTTTTTTTTTTTTTAATGCGGTTCTGTTTGTCAGTCTTGTTCCCAGAGTTTTCCTTGTGCTGGCCGGACTGTGAGGAATGCCTTCCTCTCTCATGGACCATACCCAGCCAAAGACAAGATACACCTGGCCAGAATCATACGGTACGCTCGTCTCTGCCTTTTTGTGGCTGTCGGTGCGTCCAGCGAAGCATGTACAGCTTCTCACTGGTCACTGTGGAGCCCTGAGCTGATTGGCCACTCAAGTTGCCTATGTAGTTGGGGAGGATGTAAATATTTTAGAGCGGGGGCGGGAATAAATGCACCCTCATGCATTACACTGAACATAAAGTAGATACAGATGCATGCAAAAACCATGCAAACATCTGGACCTGAATATAAATAGATACTCTGAATCCTCATTGCACTCTCACACACACACAGAATGTGTGTATCCTGGGGAAAAGCAGATGGAAAGTATTCAGTGTGTCAGAGAAAAATGCTTAAAGAGAATTGGTGAATACCGATGAAATAAAAAATACGAGCCTCGCTTTGGAGATTTCGGTGCACGTGTATCATAACTGTGTGTGTGTGTGTGCGCGTGTGTTTTAACAGGTGAAGCTATGTGGGTGTGGAGCTGGTGCAGTGGCTGTGCGAGCAGTGCGTGTACGTGCGCTGTCGGACCGCCGCTGTGCGTGTCTGGCAGGTGCTGCTGGAGCTGGGAGTCCTGCTGTCAGGTAAACCATACGCACGCACACTGACAAGTCTGGAGGTTATACTGCACATTAAAATTTACAGTAACCTTCTACTGATATTGACAACATCTACACATCTGTAAAGCAGGTTCAGCTAATAATTTATTGGAATAATTTCATTTCTTTCTGCAGCTGCTAACCTTTCCACAAAAAAGGAAGTAATACATATAAAGAATCATAAACATTCTATTGTCATCATTAACTAAAGTCTATGCTGAAAACCCAACAGTTCACTCTAAAGCTTCTGATTAACTGTGACTCTACTATCATTAAATCTACAATGACTGTGATTCATATTCACTAAAGCTGATTAAAAAGAACACGTTGAAAGATGTGTTATATGATTCCTGTTACTTGTATCCGATTGTGTCTTATAAACTGCACTCCATCAAAGACTCAGAATGAAATTTCCATTGTAAAGAGGGTATCATATTCAATGGCAATTACTGTTTTTTGACCTGACCTGACCTCTTGAGGCATTTGCTCAGGTGCATTTGGAATAATCCACCGTAACTGATGCAAAGAATTTCCTGCAAATATATTATTAAGGTGGACACACATTGTCAGTGTGAAAATAATAAAGGAAAAACAGGAAAACTTAAATCAATTTCAAGAGTAAGCTGCTAAATCTCACATTTGTTTTGGCTCATCTTGTGTTTTTCTACTTAGTGGACCAGCGGGTGGTGTTTTCAGACTCCAACTCTTACTACCAGTTCAGCTTTGAGGAGTGTGACTCCGCCTCCTGTGAGTTTCGCTCCAATGAGGGGGAGTGGCCCGACGCGGTCAGGCTCCTCCTCCAACTTGCCCCATACGTCCAGTTTCGCTCTGGAGGCGAGGCCAACAGCCCGTAAGTGTCCTTACTGAATCCATGTTACAGTGTGCAGCGGCGGATTGATGGCAGAACTGTTCATCAAGTTTAAACAAATGAGAATTAACTGTTAATTGTGTTGAATTAAGAGGAAAGTTGTGTTTCCCACTCCTCGTCTAATTTCATGTTGTAAAATTCACTCACTGTTTCACTCCAGTAACTAGCAATTATTTATAAAGCAAATTTTAAAAGTAATATCTCCTTGATGTTGATTCAGAAAATGATTTTAACCAGAGCTGCAGCTGCAATAAATCATAAATCACATTAATCATGTGACAAACAATGGCCTAATGGGTCACGTGTTGTGGTTCCTCTCAACATGATAATTGGGGTCAACGAGGGTCACAAGGGTCAACCCAAAGATAAACTGATGTGATAAACCGTTACTGGGTTGCTATCAAGATCATTTTATTGCCCTTCCTTTGTTCATGTGGAACGTGACTCATACTGGATGATCTCCATTGACCCGAAAATCAAGCTCATTGCTGTGGTTTAACTACAAGTTGAAGTGACAGTATTTCCGTTTGGCTTTAACATTGAGGTCATTTGTCTGTCTGATGACTTACTTTCAAAAGTGAGAAGCGATTTGTTTGCTTTGGTAGAAGTGCACTCTCTCAAGAAGAGTGCTTTACAGTTTATACTCACGCATGCAAACGCTCCTCAAGATTTCCCTCAAATCCCAGAAACCTTAATCCTTATTCAGTGTTTAAAATCCTCCGTCTGCTTATTTGAGAGACACATTCATGTGCAGGTGAATACACCTTCATATCCACAGATGAGATGACAAACATGACAAAGGCATAAAAACGTAAACACGATGCGATCACAAACACACATAGCGGTGTCAGCCAGAGTTCCCAGCTTTGCTGCTCTTCTCTATGTGGGATTTCTGCTGAGGCCGTCACTGAATTCAATCTGTCGCTCTTGAGACGGTTTGGGTGGAGGAGCTCCTCGGATGATGAAAAAAAAGAAAAGCAGTATATATGGTGAGCGAAGGAACAAGTGCAAACGTCAACATATTTATCCTTGTGTCGGCTTCAAAGGGTTTTCACAGGGACCAGGGACAGCGCACGGCAGCGAAGGGAATTACACTGCAATCGTCATACAAGTCTCATGTATAATGCTGAACATACACTGTGTTTTCAATGAGTTACATTATATAAATTATGGATGGCATGAGGAGGGACTGTGTTTCCACATGTTGGCAGGATGCAGCGGAAAAGAAAGATGTTACTGACATTGACGTCATTTTGCTTTATTTCAGTTCTGCAGATTCAAATTTATGTATTCAGTTTCACTCTGTCACCTTCACCTATTTGATGTCACACCATTTCTTTTCGGACATCTTTGCAGACGCGACTCTGTCTCAAACCCTTCATCCCAGCGTAAAAGAGAATCGTGTCAGTGATTGAAAACACCTGATGTGACTTTGCTTCCTGCTTTTAGTAGTTATTGCCGATGCATCAGTAGCCCAAACTTCCTGTGTTATTGTCACAAAAACTATTATTGGAGATATCCATTGTTTTTGAAGGCGATGCAGGTGGATTGTAAATGCAGTCCGGACCTGCAACTGATGATGATGCTCCACATTAAATTTTGTATTTTGTTGTAGTTCAATCTAAAGAGACAACTGTTGATACTGATAACTTGATTAGGCAACATCAGCCGACTGATGAGCTTCCTCCTTGTGGTTTCTGCTTTAGTGAAGCTCAGAAACATCAAGCTTAGGAGTAAATGTGTAGACTCTTTTTCATGTGCAGAAGATGTTCCTTATCATGTGTCATTAATTAGGTAGTGTCAACACTGTTAGCATGGCTCCAGAGATTGTTTTGTGCCATCAGGCACATTGTGCTGATTAAAGTTGATTGGGTTATTGTTTATTATTTAATACAATGCACTTTTAGTAATCTTTAGGAATAGTTTTGTGATTAAAAGTACTGTTAATACTATTCAACAGTTATTTACCTGAGAATTAAATATGTTACACAAAATATATATCTCTCCTCTTTCCTTCCGTCTGCATCTGATTCCACTTGAGTTTTGAATTGATGGACTTCCTTGCCAGGAAAGTCTCTCTCTGTCTCAATCTCGCTGCTCCACTTTGCTGCACAATACAGTAAGGGCAAAACTTGCATACATAGTGCTTTTAAGTCGAGCTGTGTAATGAGAAGGCTCATGACGTTTAACTATGAAAAGATGTCTTTGACACTCCCTCTGCAGCAGCAGAAGTTACTCCATTTTTTCATTAAAATTTCAGTCTGTGTCAGGTATAGCGGATTGATCACTGAGAAGTTTGGATATGTAACACAAGCCCGTTGTTCACACTAAATTTTGTGCACTTATTTCAGTCATTTTTTTGTTATGTTTAATATTTGATTAATATATTGTCACCATGTTTACATAGGTTACCCTAAATATTACATTTTGTACCTTATTTTATTATGTATTGAACTACTCTAGCGATTTAAGTTGCTGTATATTAGACGTTATTTACAATACAGTTTTTTTGCAATAATCATACAGTTATCTCTGGCAAGGAGGTTATGTTTTTACCAGCATTCAAAAAATGGATGAATTTGGATGAACTTTTCAGACGAGGAAACGCCCAAAAGAACAATATGTTATATTTTAGTGGTGATCTAGGTCAACATCTAGAGCCAAGGTTATTTTAAAGATTTTTTCGCCCATTCAAAATAGGACCAGTTTCAACATTTTCACTTAAAATTCCACAAATAATGCAGGGAATGTTTGGCCTCGGTGGAGGTTTGCTCTCTCCGAGGGCTTTATTGTTTCACTGTGTAACCCTAACCCTAACAATTTACAGATATTTTATTGTTGTTGTTATGTACGCATGAATCTCTGTACATTCTAAGAGCTCTTTTGCTCACAGATCATGTTGGATATTATAAACAATATCCTGTATACTGAATATGTATACTTCTATTATATAGTTCTATGTCTCGTTAGTCAATAGCGATTAGGTAGCCGGTCTGAATGCCTTTGAAATACAATCTTCTTTGCATATCCTTTGTGCATCTGGTGAAAAATTGCCAGGAGCGAAAATATGACACCTTAACTTGGGGGGAGAAAACACGCTTGCTTTGACTGGTGCGCTGCTTCAAAAAAGATAAAAGCCAAGCAAATCCATGCTAGAGTGTTGGCCAACTAAAACACAGTTTTTTTTCACGGTTTAAAGTCTCCTCCTCCTCAAATCTGCATTGTGGCACAACCTTCTAATTCTCCACTGGCATCTTTTAAAGCACAACCAGAATATGCAGAAGGTAGCTCTAAGTATGTATTTTTATTTTGTTCTGTTAATCCTCTATCAGCACTGCTCTGTGCTGCTTAATGATTGGTGACATACCTCCCACGGTGCCTTTCTTCCAGCTCGCATGTGGGCACATTGAGGCTCATGGTGAGTCACCAAATTACCAAATGAAGGCTGGCTGTAAAATAACCCTGATGAGAATAGATTTAGAATAGATGTGCACATCTCGTGATCCACGAACAGAATATTGTCGATCTATTGTCGCTGTGGGATTTTCACACTCCTTTAAGGCATCTATTGGTTTACCTGCCTCATTCTGTGTCAGAGCCGATAGCTGAAGTGTCGGGCTGAGGGCTACGTGTTATCACTATCTCTACAGTTTTTGCATCTATCATTCCCTTATCAGATTTCAGCGTAGAAACACACACACACACACACACACACACACACACCCACATACGGGGCTTCATCTTCTTTCCTTCACAACTATTACTAGTGCCACTGAGATTTGTTGCTAAAATCCAAATTGTATGCAAATCTGTGTATGTGTGTTGTTTGAGAGTAAGGCAGTGTGCGGAAGACCATTTCAAGCAGCAGTTTCGTAAGAGAACATATCAGCTGAGGGAACCTCGGGTGTAGTCTGCCATTGTTGAAAACAAACACTACAAACATGTATCATTTCTGCGGGAATAATAGAAAGTTTATTTCAAAACGACCACCTGTTTATACGGCGAACGCACACAATTGAACATATACATAAATGCATTCACGGATGAACTCAGTCTAGAAAGAAAAACCATGACAACAGTCATGCATTTAATATACATGATCTGAACACATGTACATGCAGCCGCCGCACTGCTCCACACAAACACACAGCCTTGCTCGCATCAATAGAAGGGTGTGTCTGGGAGCTATTTAAAATCACACCACATGAAAGGGCAAAGGGGGGTACAGCGAGGGATGCTCGATACAAAGACATGTTGGCAGTGAAGTCCTAGAAAGACAGATGGGAGGGAAAATGAAATATGCACAAAAATTTGATGCGGAAGCTCAGAGCAAGAGCTTCAGAGAACTGATATAGGATGCGAAGAACTAAGTTCATTTGATTATTGCACAGCGGCTTTGAGTCACATTTAAGGTGTTTACCTGAGTGACCTGTTTCTGGTTACCTGAAACCAATGAGCAACCATTGTTACCCCTTTTATGATAGGTAAAAATGGTGGCTTCTGTCCAGTTAAAATGTACAGTAATTATTAAAAAATGTTCAAATTCATGGGTAAGAACGTCCCGACGAGAAGTACATGTAGTTCATCTGTAGGTATACCAGGGGGCAGTACAGAGAAGAACAAAACCCTGCAGTTCCTCCGGAGAGTGTTTGATCAGAATGTACTGCACCTGTCAGTTGTAAGTGAAGCTCTGGATTGTGTGTGTGTGTTTGTGTCTATTCTAGGTCAGAAGAAGACTCTGAGGGCAACCGAGACATCTGCAGTGAGATTCTCCAGATGAAAGCTCTTGAGAGGCTCACTTCTACGGTCAGAGTGTGAATATTTGTCTGAAGATTGGTAAATACAGGCTGAAACCTTAGTTGACTTGGTGTGTTGACATCTTTTCGGCAACAGGTACAAAGTGAGCTGGCGGCTGCTCTCGCCCGAAAGACTCGCAAAGCTTGTAAGTGTGCATTTGTTCTGAGAGTCTAGCGCATTTCATAATGAGTGAGGAAATATTGGTAATCATTTTTTGTGCTTGGTTGCAGTATCAGAGCGGGACTCTGAAACGACAGAGACGAGCCAACAGGAGCGTCGCACACCCGGCGAGGAGAGCAGCCCGGTAATGTGCATGTTCTACTTAAACTTAATGATAGGAATGTCCCTAACATGGTATTTTGCCCTCAGTCCGGATCCCCTCTTTATCTGTACCAGCAGCAAAGTTTTAGGGTTATGCATGAAATACATGCAGCTGTTGTTTTGACCTGTGCACGCCACGTGTGCTATCATTGTGTATATCATTATGTGACAAAGGTGGACGGATACTGTTCCACAGTGTGCTTGATTGTTGCACCTCCTGGGCCTTAGGAAGAGTTTTCTGTGGTTTATAGGGAATGTTAAAGCACCGGACAACTAGCCAAATGTGACCAGTGCTAGCCAATTAAAATGAAACTTGATCATTTCTGGCACATATTGGCTTGGGAAAATCCATTACTGATCACCTGTGGTTTATTCTGACTACGTTGCTCTCCTTTATAGGTCACTGAGTACAGCTTATGTGCTTATGTGTACCTCCATGAGGCAGCTAAACGTTGAAAATGGGGTCACGAGAGAGTGCAGGAGGAGGCCAGTTAGCTTTCTGGTCCCATCTCTGTACAGTGGAAACCTCTTTATCCATCAATATTTCATTCTCTGATTACACCAGAGAAGATGGGATGTCAGGAGGACATGAATAAACACTACTTTTAAATATAATTACACTCACACTACCATCAGATCCGTGTGTCCCATCTTTTGCTTGTGACCAAACCCTGAATATAAATAAACGGCTTCTTGTTGCCTCCTGGTAAACACCTTCTGTTTTTATTCCTTTAAGGGTCATCCCAATATTAATTAATATGATGTGATACATAATAATACTCACATACATGTGCAACTATGGTATTTTTGACATGGTTATTGTACCATGAAAATGTGTAAAGATCCTGTAAAAATGTTTCCAAATTGAGCCTCAGTTATGTTTAAAATATAGTCATATATATAGTTTTGTGTATTGAATATCCATTTTGCAGCTCTTTGAAACACGGTATCAGATGCTTTGTGGGTGTACTTGAATATGATAATACAGCTGATCTCACAGCACAGCTGCCATCATTAACCCATATTTGAGTTTAATTTGTCTGGAGATGTTGTGTCGTCTTAACGCAGAGGCCCTTATGTGAGTCAAGACAAAATTTCCTATCCGTTTCGTGAGACCGAATGTTTTTCTACGACAGCCTTGTTTTCTTCCCTCTCTTTGTGCCGGTACAGAACTGCACAGAAGTCTTAAGTCACCTTCAGCTTTCTTGTTTTATCTGAGTTTTATAGAACATCCATTTATTTCTTTGTCTCTTTAGGAACAGGAAATATGTACACAAAGAAAGAACACAATTTTCAGAGCGAAATGGCTTTTACAGGAAATGGTCAGCATTCCATAATAATTTTCCATTAATCCATGTAATGTTCAGCATGAAAAAACAACTAAACAGACAGTAAGAAACTTTACACATGTCTTGAAGAAACTTGAGGATTAGAGCAGCACATCTCATCTCAACTACCCATTAGAGTTCAAGGCAAGATAAATATAAGGGGAGGTCACACTAAAAACTGTTCTGTCCAATATTTTATTGCTTGAGTTCCATTAAAAAGACTTAAGAAAAATAGATATGCTAATTGCATTGCTGAAACAACAAGTCTTTAAGTGGCTTAAGTTCTTTGCACTGTACTGTATGTCACTTGCCAGTGAAAGTAGGCATATTTTAAAGGGATTTTCACACTCGAGGGATCATTATTTAATATACTAACGTGTAAAAATAGCGGAGGGGAGAAAAGGGCCACACATTAGCAGCTATGCACAAGTGCCTGATTGAGTGGACATGGACCGTTACGTTCATCCTCCAGCCCTTTTTTGATGGCTCTGGAACCACTGCAGATTGTAGTGGCAGGATGGCGATTAGACTGAAATAACGCAGTTTATCATCAACTTAATTGCAAGATATCAAAGAAAAATTAGGGATACGGCGGGAGAGAGCGGGACAGACGGGGACGGCTGCAAAATCCAAACACACACAGACAGGTTTATCTGGGTATGTTTTTTGTCTGAGACAGGAAGCAGCAAAGGACACAGTGCTGAGGCTCTGATATAATGACTGTGTGTGTGTGTGGCTTTTCTGCCAGATAAGGGTCGTCATTGGGGGATGTTTTCCTAGTAAACAAAATGAAGCATGGGCGTATGCCATTGTGTGTGTGTGTGTGTGTGTGTGTGTGTGTGTGTGACCCTCTGCTAGAGCATGGCACCGTGGGATTGTTGAGCTCACAACCATCTCTGAGCCAAATGAAATACCCCTCTCTTCCTTTTCCAAGAAAAATAAACAGATCAGACTGTCCACTACTGGTGATAACCATCATACTAGCAGCACCCGAGGGAGCGCACATATACACACATACACACACACACATGCACACGTGTTCTGCTGTCAAGTTCACTTGAAGAGAAATTCATTAGTTTCTCTCTTGTTCTGCACCTCTTTCAATGAAATCTAATCTATCTCTTGATCACTGATTAATATGTACAAAACTTTCTATGTACTTCACTTGGGCTCCGAGGACTGTTAACAAGTCCCAAATATAAAGGGGAGGAGACAAACACCCCACACAGACACACACTCCCGCCCACTTATACTATTAATCACACACAGTCTTTCCCTGCCAGATCCTCTGACACAGAGCAGTCAGACCGAGACAAAGAGAGATGTGGAGCAGATAATGGGACTCACTGACTGTAATAGATAGCAAGAAGAAGAGGCAGAGAGACCCAGGATTACAATTTCACATCATTCTCCTCACATGGACATAAAAGGGCACCTGGAAACTTGTCATTGCATGTTTCTGGATTATGCCCAAACTGCATTCATTCGCCCTTGGAACAAAACACTGAACTTTCTTGACTCTTATCTGGAAAACCCTTTTTGACTGTTTCCACCATGTCTTGGGACTGCGGGTTGAGATATGTCTTCATGCCTCCTGTGTTGCAGCTGGGCGGGGTGTGTGCATTGCGAGGTGGCAGCAGCGGTGGCGGTGGTGGGGGAGTGGGGCCATGCGGCCGTGAGGAGCTGACCAGCCGGCTGGGGCTGGAGGCTGTTCAGCGTCTGGCCAAAGACGGCTGCCGGCTGCTGCAGAACCACAACTACAGACTGCCCGACAGGACCCAGGCAGTGAGTACAAAGTTTGATAACGATGCCACTAATGTATTGTAAAAGTCACCACCATCATCATCATCATATGCGATAGGGCTGATGATGATGCCCTGGTGTTTGACAATGTAATCTGCAGAGGGAGTTGTGGCTGTGTGGCTAGTATGAGGAGAGAGTCATGGACGTCATTATGTGGTAAAAGTTGTCACTACTTTTGTCACTTTTTAAGATCACACGCTTGAGGCCTGAGTTAGTCATATTTTCAGGATTATGTGAGTTAATCCTAATCAGGACCATCCCTTGCTGCTGTTAATCCTACGGAGAGACACACTTATACTACAGTCTGACCAATGTACAATTTTTTGGAACTGATACCAGTATGTGATATTAGGAAGTAAAAAGCTTCAGTTTCCATATTTTGGCTGATATAAGCACATTTTTTGCAATGATCCTTCAAATCAGGTTATTAAACATTTGTAACAAAGAAATGCAACAGAGACAGAATATTTTACAGATCAACAATGATTTTACTGTTTCAAATGACAGTAGTGCACTATAACAGAAACCTATTGTGGAAATTTGATTATAATTCTCAGCGTCTTAAGTTTTTTTTTTTTTTTTTTTTTTCATTGCGTTCTTTACAACCAACATTTTTTGATATTGGCCATTATTGATTATCTACATCCAGATACTGCTAAATCTGTGATAGGACAATGATATCGGCCAACTGAGATACAGACGGGGCTGCAATATATAAAATTGCGATATATAAAAGGACAATATATGACACAGAGGACTTTTATTATTACATACTGTACCGTTTGTAATAAGTGTAGGTGGTAAAAGACCATTAATAATGTTTGAATCTGTTGTACACAGCAAAACTGTAAAACACCCACACACACTCCTTCATTTCTGGTCCTGACTGCAATCACACTGGATTGCCTCCGTATTTTTCTCTCTCTGTGTCTGCTCTGTTGACTTTCAGCATCAGCAGCTTGTTTTCTAAACCCCCCCAAAAAATAAAATCCATATGTGCTCACATCTACACCTCTTTTCTGTGACAACAACTTGCCTGTTTGTTTCTTTTTCTCTCTCCTGTTTCTTTTTCTTTCTGTGCGTCTGCTCTGACTTTCAACTTCAGCGGGTTGTTTTGTAAAGTTGCCCAAAAAGCACATATTGTGTGTTAGACTTCTTTCTCCTGTCACATGTGGAGGAGGCTTGTTTATGACCGATTTCAACCGGGTGTACTCACAAGCGTTTTCAAAACAACAACATACGTAGGCCCACGATCACAGCATTTGTCTCATTTTGTTTCAAATTTTGCTTCTGTCAATCTAAACCTGGATATTGTCATATCACACATCCCTAGTTTACCGCATGTATGTTCCCTTTAGTGTATCAGTTTGACTTATGAGGAAACATCTAGAGCCGATATGCACCCACACACACAAAAACTGAAGACTCAAGGAGCTTCTCTTTATTCGGATCACTTTAGATTCATCAACCACCAGCTCTTTAGCTCAACTAATGTGGGTGTTAATAATGGCTTAAGCAATGTGATCTCACACTCTTTTCACAGTCTGTCAAGTACAGTGCGTGTGTGTGTGTCTCATTTTGCTGGCTGGAGCTTATAATCATGTGTAGGAACTTGCGTGTGTGTTCATGCACTGTTGGTGCTATGGCAGGCTGAGTCAGTGTGTGCACATAATGAGTGGAGTGTTAGCGAAGCGTTGTACTGTATAATCTCACTCTACAGGGCACCTGAGGGCAGGAAAATACACAAATGCAGTCTGACCTCACTTTAGGAAGCATGTGTTTGAGAAATGTGATAAATATCTCATCAGCTTGCTGAGATTGACAAAAGTTCAGCCTTGGGGATTTTCCAGATGAGATGATTCCCCTTTTATTACTCACGCACGCAAGTAGGAATATTTTTTGTTTTATCTAATCAAATCAAATCAAATCAAATTTTATTTGTATAGCCCGAAATCACAATTTACACATTATCTCACTGGGCTTTGACAAACTGTACAAATGTGACATCCTCTGCCCTTAGACCCTCGAACCGGGTGAGGAAAAACTTAAAAAACCCTAAACAGGGAAAATAAGAAACCTCAGGAAGAGCCACAGAGGAGGGATCCTTCTTCCTAGGACGGACAGACGTGCAATAAATGTCACTTGTACAGAACACAAAAACATGATAACAACAGTTCATTTAGAATGCATAAAACATCCATGAGTCCCAGAGTCTGTGGATTCTATGAGTCCGGATGTATGGAAAGTCTAGTGATCCAGACGCAGGTGGACGCTGTTGGTCCAGAAGTCATTGTACTCCATGTAGGAAGATCTGGGTGTTGCTGAGTCCAAGAGTATGTAGAATCTGTAAATCCAGGGATATGTGAAGTGTAGTGGTCCAGAAGCAGGTGTAGTCTATTGATCCAGAAGCCATTGTGATCTGTGGGTCCCGATTTGCACTTGGAAATCCAGCCTAGGATCCAAGTCACAGGATCCAAGTCACAGGATCTCCTTTCCTAATGTGGCCAGGAGGCATCAGGCAGGACCACAGCAGCACCTCCCACCGCGACCTAGAAAAACCTGCAGGATGGTAAAGCACAACGACTCCGGGGAAGAAGTAAAGTTAGTGTAAGGATATGGACATTTACAGGAGCAGAGAAGGAGTCGGAGTCAGAGGGGGGAGAGAAGAAAGCTCAGTGAATCATGGAGTGTTCCCCCAGCAACCTAAGCCTATAGCAGCATAACTAAGGGCTAGATAGGCCAGCCTTAACTATAAGCTTTATCAAAAAGGAAGGTTTTAAGCCTACTCTTAAAATCAGAGAGTGTGTCTGCCTCCCGTACCAAGACTGGAAGATAGTTCCACAGGAGAGGAGCTTGATAGCTGAAAGCTCTGCCTCCCATTCTACTTTTGGAAATTCTTGGGATCACCAATAACCCTGCATCCTGGGAGCGTAAGGTTCTGGATGGGCGATAGGGTACTATGAGCTGTTCAAGATAAGATGGTGACTGACCATGAATAGCTTTGTAGGTGAGAACAAGGATTTTAAATTCTATTCTAAATTTAACGGGGAGCCAGTGCAGAGAAGCCAGTATGGGGGAAATATGGTCTCTGATATTAGTTCTAGTCAGTACACGCGCTGCTGCATTTTGGATTAACTGAAGAGTTTTTAAAATTTTGTTAGGGCAACCTGAAAATAAAGAATTACAGTAGTCCAGCCTGGAAGTAACAAACGCATGAACTAGTTTTTCTGCATCTTGTTGAGACAGGATGTGCCGGATTTTAGCAATGTTACGGAGGTGAAAGAAGGCGGTCCTTGAAATCTGTTTAACATGTGATTTAAAAGACAGCTCCTGGTCAAAGATAACACCCAGGTTTCTGACAGTGGTGCTGGAGGCCAAGGCAATGCCATCCAGATTAACTATGTTGCTGGATAATGAGTCTCTAATGTGTTTGGGGCCCAGCACAATGACTTCAGTTTTGTCAGAGTTTAACATTAAAAAGTTATGAAACATCCAGTTTTTAATGTCCTTAAGACATGACTGTAGATTAGCTAACTGATGGGTTTCATCTGGCTTCATTGATAAGTATAGTTGTGTGTCATCTGCATAACAGTGAAAATGTATGGAGTGCTTTCTAATAATTTTACCTACAGGAAGCATATATAGAGTAAATAGTAATGGTCCAAGCACAGAACCTTGTGGGACTCCATGACTAACCTTGTCATATCTTGATGATTCATCATTAACATGAACAAAATTATATCTATCAGATAGGTAGGACTTAAACCATCTTAGAGCAGATCCTTTAATGCCAATTTGGTGTTCCATCCTCTGTAGTAAGATGTGATGATCGATAGTGTCAAAAGCTGCACTAAGATCTAATAAGACTAGTATAGAGATAAGTCCCGCATCAGATGCAGTGAGGAGGTCATTTGTAACTTTTACCAATGCCGTTTCTGTGCTGTGATGCTTTCTAAAACCTGACTGAAACTCTTCAAATAGACTATTATACTGAAGAAAGCCACATAGTTGTTTCGCTACTGCTTTCTCTAGAATCTTTGAAAGAAAGGGGAGGTTGGATATTGGTCTATAGTTGGCTAAAACTTCTGGGTCTAGGGTAGGTTTTTTTAGGAGCGGTTTAATTACAGCTACTTTAAATGACTGGGGCACATAACCTGTTACAAGGGATAGATTGATAATGTTTAGTAGTGGATTTCTAATTAGGGGTAAAACCTCTTTGAGCAACCTAGTAGGTATGGGGTCTAGTATACAGGTTGATGATTTAGATGAAGATAATGTTGTCGTTAGTTCCTTAAGGTCAATTGGATGGAAGCTTTCCAAACACACATCAGGACTAATAACAGCCTCTATAATTCCTGTTGCTGAACTGGAATCTGTGGAGTGTAGGATATTTTCTCTGATAAGTCTAATTTTATTATTGAAGAAGTTCATAAAATCATTACAGGTGAGGGCTCTAGGAATGCATGGTTCAATAGAATGATGGCTCTCAGTCAGCCTGGCTACAGTGCTGAAAAGGATCCTGGGCTTATTCTTGTTTTCTTCTATCAACGCTGAATAGTAGTCTTTTCTTGCTCGGCGAAGGGCCTTCCTGTATACTTTAAGGCTATCCTGCCAGGCCATGTGTGGCTCTTCCAGTTTAGTGGAACGCCATTTCTTTTCAAGTTTATGAGTTTTCTGTTTTAACTTGCGAGTGTTAAGATTATACCACGGAGCTAGTCTCTTTACTGGTTTTGTTTTCTTTTTAACTGGGGCAATGGAATCGAGTGAAGCACGTAGAGAGCCGGCAGTGAAATCGGCAAGGTGATCAAGCTGGGAGGGGCTAAATTTAAGATATGACTCCTCTGTTATTTTGGGATATGGCACTGAAATTAATGCAGAGGGAATAATTTCTTTAAAATTTTCAACAGTGTCCTCAGATATGCATCTGCTATAATAACTAGTGACTCTTGGTTTATAGTTGATGAGCAGAAATTCAAATGTTAGAAGATAATGATCTGATAAAAGCAGATTTTGCGCAGAGACATTTAAATGCTCAATTTCAATGCCATATGTCAGAACAAGATCAAGGGTGTGATTAAAAGTGTGTGTTGATTCTTGTACACACTGACAGAAGCCGAATGAATCTAATAGTGAGAGAAATGCCGTACCAAGGCTGTCGTTTTCAATGTCTACATGGATATTAAAGTCACCTACAATAATGACTTTATCTGTTTTGAGGACCAAAGCTGAGAGAAACTCTGAAAATTCAGATAAAAATTCAGTGTAGGGTCCAGGTGCTCGATACACTATAACAAACATAATTGGAGTTTTCATGGTTGGATCGGAAATGCTAAGAATGAGATTTTCAAATGAACTAAATTTTTGTTTGGGCTTAGGGTTTATTAATAGGGCAGAATTGAAAATGGCTGCAACTCCACCACCTCTGCCAGTGTCTCTGGGAATGTGTGTGTTAATGTGACTGGGAGGAGTGGATTCATTAAGACTTACATATTCGTCTTGGCACAGCCAAGTTTCAGTAAGGCAGAATAAATCAATATTGTTATCTGATATAAGCTCATTTATTAATACACCTTTAGATGATAGGGATCTGATATTCAAGAGTCCACATTTAAGTCTCTTTACTTTGTAAACTGCCTCATTAGTGGTGTTGATTTTTATTAAGTTCCTATGTGAACTCTTATTTGATTTAGTGAATTTAGTGAATTTATGTGGACGGGGGACAGACACAGTCTCTATGGGGTTGTAGGTGGATGACTCTAAAGGAAGCGCAGAGAAGCGTGTAAGACTGCAACTCTGCTTCCTGGCCTCAACTCTGAATTGTCAATTTGGCTGACTAATAAATCTGGCCATATTTCTAGAAATGAGAGCAGCTCCATCCCAAGTAGGATGGATGCCGTCTCTCCTCATTAGACCAGGTCTTCCCCAGAAAGTTTGCCAATTATCAATGAAACCCACGTCGTTTGCTGGACACCACCTCGACAGCCAGCGGTTGAACGACGACATGCGGCTAAACATATCGTCACTGGTCAGGTTAGGCAGGGGACCAGAGAAAACTACGGAGTCCGACAGTGTTTTGGCAAAAGCACACACCGACTCAACATTAACTTTAGTGACTTCCGTCTGGCGTAGCCGAACGTCATTACCGCCGACATGAATTACAATCTTACTGTATTTACGTTTACTTTTTGCCAGCAGCTTTAAATTTGATTCCACGTCGCCCGCTCTGGCCCCAGGAATACATTTGACTATGGCCGCTGGTGTGGAAAATGTCACGTTTCGCAAAATAGAGCTGCCAATTACTAGAGTTGGTTTCTCAGTGGGTGCGTCACTGAGTGGGGAAAATCTGTTGGAAACGTGAACGGGTGGGTGGTGAACCGTGAACCGTTTTATGATAGCATTACTACTGTATGTAACTGCAAATAAATATTTGTTTAGTATTGTTAAAGCAGGATTCTAGAGACATCACGCAGTATCAACACGCTACATATTGAAGCCTTTCGATAAACCTACTTTTAAGTTCATAAAGGGACCTTTCAAATCCTCTAAAACTAAGTTACATTAAGATAAATCTTCATAATAATAAAACGGATGTTATTTTATCCCTAAGCCTTTGATGATCAGTGATTCTACTTTGTTTATCACTAAAATCATCATGGATAGTGAGCAAACCTTTGGATTTCCCCATTTCATATTCCTTATCATCACCAGCACATATTTTTTTTTGCAGAGGCATGCAGAGCAAAGCAGTTTTCCGATCCACAGAACTTTGTATATTTTGTGCTGAATTGCAGGCTTTCTGAAATTATACACAAGAGAGTGGTTTTGTCTTGGGTTCAGATATAGATATGATAGAATTCAAAAGAATCCTGAATAAACAAGGTTTTCTTTAACCTAAAATCTACCTTAAGGATTTTAAAAATCATTGAGAATGGTGTTCTAATTAATGTTGAGAGGTAAAAACATCATATTTCTGTTGTATAAATGTCAGAATGTGAAAACCAAACCTTTTGTTTTCATCAAGCATCAGTGACTCATGTAAAAAGTCAAATAATCTTTTAAAGTTAAGGCTTTTACAATATCCAAGTATCCCTTAATAAGATTATAGATTACAAGAATATATGGCTTTTTTCTATGTACTAAAATATTTAAATGACATAATGGATATGTTCAGCAGTGACATTTGGTGGCATGATGTTATTAGAGGTAGTGGAGGCAACACATGGCTGGAAATATTTGCAATCATAAAAAATGAGTTGTTAGATTCTCTCTGGGTACTCGGGCTTCCTCCCGCAGCCCAAAATCCTGCAAACAGGGGGTTAGGCTAATTGGTAACTTTAAATTGCCCTTAGGCACAAATGTGAATGTGGCTGGTTGTTTGTCTAAATGTCAGCCCTGCGATGAACTGGCGACTTGTTCAGGGTATAACCCGCCTTCGCCTGCTGATGCTGGGACAGGCTCCAACCACAGGACAAGCGGTAGAACATGAACGAATGAATGGATGATTCACATAACAAATATACTGTGTGGCACTGCTGTGTAAGCACAGAATTAATCTATATAAGCAAGTAAAGGATGTTATTTGTTTTAATATTTAACCCGTTGGGATGCATGTTGTTTTGTTAGACTACCATCCACACAATCCTGGCAGGTCTATAGGCTTGATAGGAAGCTTGAAGCTTCTCTTTGGACATCTATCTAAAAAGTGCAATTGACATTTTTAGGAGCTTCAGGGTGCAAAATGTGACAAAACCCAAAACCGTGCAGATGTATTCTTTCACCACAAAAACCCTTCTCTCTCGTTATTGGGTTGTCATAGTGATTTCTTTTAACTTTCCTTTTTTCATGGCAGACAGGCTCAGACAAACCCGTGTGGCCTGTTTCCATAGTGATATATAACTCATGTTTCATACAGTGTATTGGATGTATCTCTATCTTCTATTCTCTTTAGAAGTTAATAGTTTTCCACTTTTTATTCAGCCATCAGGGTTTACCAGAGGCCAAGCAGTGCGAAGGATTATACAAGGTCATACCATTCACCTCACACACACACACCAACACTCACACTTACACACACACAGCGACAGAGTTTTAGTAGTTACAGTGTGTGTGTGTGTGTGTGTGTGTGTGTGTCTGTGTCTGTGTGTTTTTGCATACGTGGTCGTATGTTTGTGTGTTGCTGACCTTAAAAGCATTGTGTTTTCATATTCTTATCCATTATTTCCAGGAATCAGGCCTGGAGCTATCACAACACAGATATGGCATGGTCACAGTGCACGAGCACACATGCACACACACTACACACTCATGAATGGGAATGGGATAAGAACAAAGAGTGTTTCCTTTAGGCTCTCAGTGCGGCCCACCTTTCCTCTGTACATGTAGTCATATTGTGCGTATGTGGGTGTGAGTGAAAGAAAGCGAGAGAAAGAAAGAAAGAAAGAATGAATGAGAGAGAGAGAGAGAGAGAGGGAGATGAGTTACATAGTCACCAAGTCTTGCTTTACAAAAGGCCGAAAAAGTTTTTACCATTTCTTGTTTCTTCTTGTTCATATTTAAAGTTTTAACATTTTGTGAGTGTGTGTGCGTGTGATTGGGTTTATGACCTCATGCAAGCCCTGGTCTCTGTTTCCTCTTCCCAAATATCAAACCTCCAGAGCATAAAATCTGACCATTCAAAGACAGACACAGAAGGAAACTTGGCTCGAACATGGTGAGGGCGAGGAAACAGAAAAGGTGTTTCCACAAGTGCAGAGAGGAGGAAGGGTGGAGGCACAGATGGTTGAATTAAAGGAAGGAATGAAATCGAAGGAAAGGAACTGACGCACCTGTTCGTTGAGAACTAGTGCCTGTCTTGAAAACCAAGTTATGGAGGTTTTTTTTACATACCTGGCATGGATGACAAACCAAAAAGTTTTGCCTTTAAAGGTTCTGTCCACTATATCCATCCAGAACACTGTATAACCCACTTCTGATTTAAATTTGTGTGTTGCGTGATGGACAGTTTTATGTTTGTTTTTGTCTTGAAGCAAAATCCGGATGTATTGTTGTTTTTTCTTATGTTTAGTTCTGTGTATTAATTGGCTTCCAATTGATAGAAATGGTTCTTTGCGTAAAAAAATGTTGGATAAAACTGCTTTGATAGTCGGACTCCTGACTTTCACCAAGTCTCCGCAGAGTCTCTTTTTCCATCACACTCTCTTGCCCTCTGTCTTGTTTTTTGTTCGCTCCCTTTCTTTCTGTGTTGCGTAAAAAAAACCCCCCCCCCCTCCTCTCCAGTGTTCCAGTGCCTACTTTGTATATTTTTCTCTTTTCATGGCTTGCATTCTTTCTCAGGCTACATTAATGTTGTTCCTGTGAGCTGCTGTTTGCTTTTGTGTGAATCCACACGCACACACGCACACATACAGTCACATGCATGCAAAGGCATGTTCTAGATTTTACTTTTTGTTTTGGTGCTTTTCTTCTGTGTGTGTCTTCCTCCACTCTTGGCTCAGACTTGTTTTTCTTGGCATCCACACAAAGACATTGAGCGTGGTATCGAATAGATCAACAGTTTGCTTCTGTATCAGTAACACGGCACATTTTCTTCCCCCTTGTTTTTATAGTAGTCCATTTATAATAGGTTACATAATCAATATTTATCTTTTCCCAAAGTAATTTTGGGGACACGGTTAGATAGCTGAGACTTGAAAGGTCAGAAGACTGGTGATAAAGCGTCATGTTTCATATTTGAATGATGTATTCTAATTGCACGTCCCCTCTGGACCACTTAGCCGCCCTGCTTGTTATCTTGACATCATATTTGGGCTCCTGGGCGCGGTCTGGTTATCAGCCCAAATTGTAATTAATGGCATGGAGTGAGTGTCAGGTCTCTTTACATCAGATGTCACTGCCTTACTTATCAGCTGTAAGCATCTCTCACAAATCCCCAAAGATGTTGAATTTCAGCGTGTTACATAATGAAGTTGAAGATATCGTGCCGTGTTGAACACCTCCACTTTTGTGTTTTGTAGGCTCAGCCAAGATGGTGGCTCAGTAGTGGGCGAGTGTTATTTATTTTTCTTTTTTAACCCCTGAACGCCCCAACGCTGAGTCATCATTAGGCGTTCAATCAGAACATTCTGTTTGACGGTTGGCACTGTTATGTCATCTTTGTCATTTAGCCGTAACGTTGACAGACAGTTAACATGGAACTCGGGCACAAGTTGTGAAATCCGCTTTTGTCTCAAGTTAGGCTCCAAAGGCTTGTGCAAGCGTAGGACGCCGCCTCACCTATTCAGCCGTGCTGATAGAGCCAGCATCCGACAGTTTATCTGCTACAGCTTTAAATAAATCCCGATGTCGATGTTTCTTTCCATCAAAGTTCTGTCCGACTGTTCCATACAGCAGAGGGAAAACTCTGTCTCCTCATCTTTCCAAAAATTAGAGCTATGTGCCATGTTTTTCCTAGGAATGACAACATTAAGCCTTTCTCTTTGCACATGCGCACCGGAGCATACCCAGTAGTTACCGGGGTAACGTGTATACACGTCCGAATGTTCTGGTTATTACAGGCACAACCCAGCCATCCTATTCAGGTTTCTCATCACCGGAATAAGGGCTTCATCGATTAATGCTGTCAGGGGTAAGGTCTTTACATGAGTCATAGCGTTATAAGAATATTTGGTCAATCCGACCTGTGATTCAGGGCTCAAAAACCTAACCTGACAAAATCCTTTAAAGGTCCTTTCACAAGGATTAATTTGGTTCAGACGCTATTGTTTGCTGTCTGTCAGAATCAGACAACTCAGCTTTCATCAACATCACAGAAATAGGGTTTCTTTTAGTTGTCCTTGTTTATTGACCTGTTTTTGTTTGTCACAAAGCTTTCCGTGTCTGCTTTAGGGGTCGTCTCTGTTAGAGCTCCATGTTGTCCAAAACAAAATCTCCCAATCCCAATCTCCCAGTCACAGTAATTGATCACTGGACTGTTGACACTTTGTGTGAACCTCATGACCTTTTCCATACAATGATTATCATGGTAATACAATGTGACTCTGGCATGTGGCTTTCCTACGTGTA
>KV751318.1:10836473-10852080 GCA_001698575.1 Mola mola
GGAATTCTTCGACTGCTGGAGCCGATAAATCGGAGCCATGATCTGTTCACCGTCAGTGTGCGTGTGAGGCCTTGTGTTAGTCACTTTTGTTTTAACCTGTACATAATGCGCACATGCACAAACACACCTCTGCTCATTGTGTTCAAAGACATGAATAATTGTGCTATACTAGTTATTTATTGTAA
The DNA here is from genome assembly GCA_001698575.1 of Mola mola. NCBI lineage: Eukaryota > Metazoa > Chordata > Actinopteri > Tetraodontiformes > Molidae > Mola > Mola mola. Next base: position 10,836,659 of record KV751318.1, read on the forward strand.
GATATTGATTATTTATGTATGTTCCGAAGTGACAGGTGTTCAGTTCATGTGCCACAGTCAGAGGTTTGACAGTGTGGACGTGCATTCAGGAGAAGAAAAACATGTTGGTGCTGGAATGTGGAAGTATTTGTTGTTATGTTTTGTGGCCGCTAGAGGGCAGCACAAGAGCGAGCTGACGTCACAGTGCGCGTCTCTTTGCTCTGTTGTCATATGTTGTGATGGTCAGGAAAACAACAGAAATGTGTTTGAGTTTTTTTAGTGTTTCATTGGCTGTGACCGTGTAAAGTTATATTTCTTTGTTTTTTTTTAGCAATGTTGTTTAAAACTTGTTTGCATGTTAAACGAAATAAACACAGTTTAAGTTCAAAATGAAAAGGGGACACATTGAAGGCTTTGTACTATTGTAATATTTTTATCTAAATACATGCCTATGTTATTATTTATCAGCTGTAAATGAAAATATAGTTAACTAAAAGCAATACCCCCCCCATGTCCTCTCAACCCTAAACAAATGAAACCACGTGTCTTTTCTAAAACTGCGTTTTACTATGACTGAAATTAATAAATTATAGGTTTTATGTGACATTTCAAGTGGGCGTGTGATCATTTTTTTTGGGCTTATGTTTGATAGTTTAACATCATAACAAGGACTCTTCTTATCCCCATCTATCAGGCTGAAAGGAGTATCAGGTAGTAAGCTGGCCTGAGTTTGAATTTGCTGCTATGCTAGCAGTTTGTTTGTTTTGTACACCAGTAGTGAATGAAACACAATAAATATGTACCTATACGTTATGTATGTGCAGAGGGAGTTGGGCCTTTATATTGAACGTTCTCTCTGGTAACTTCAGTGGGTCAAAATTATAGGCCAGGTGCTAAATTATTTCCCTTTATTATTATCAGCTATTAACAATAATAATGTCATTTCCCCATTTGTTTTTTGTTAACTTATTAAAGCTTTAATTTACCATGTCTTTACCAGCACTTCATGGACTCTGTGCATGTGATAAATATGGGAACAGCACAGGTGTAACAGCACAATCTGATAATGCACACATAAAGCCAACATACTTTCAAAAGTGAATGAGCCATGTAGCTTCAAACCGCTGAAAAATATCAAGCCATAAATGTGCGCATTTTTATGTGAAGATAATTGTGCAACTAAGACCAACAAAATTGGTGTAAAACGCAGAAAGAAGAATAATCTTATATAATCTGCCCCGCATTCACAAGACATTCATTTACAACGCAAATGGTTTAATGAAACTCCAATAGCTGCAGGCCAGCAGTCACGCAACACTGTTATTTCTGACAATTTAATTTACACTATTCAAAGAAATCACAAAATGATTCACCTGTTACTTCTACACTGCTCAGGAAAAATTAAATTAACACATTTAATTATGTTTTCTCAACATATTGGATTAATTTGTAATTTGTAAACATAGTGTTTGGTTTGCAGTATGATGTGAATTCATTGTACAGACTTCACTTGTTTATTTTGATATAAATGCGTAGGTTTTTTTCCTGATCTGGAAATTATCTGTATTAAGCCGTTAACTGTTAAACTCTCTGTGAACGTGGTGGTGGTGGGGGGACCTCCATGACGGACACATGTGGATTGGGCTTAGTGACGTCCACAAAGAGGGCAGATGGAAGTGGTCTGAAGGTTCTGCTGTGGACTTCTTCTTTTGGAGGACGGGAGAGCCGAACAACCTTGGAGCAGAACGCTGCGTTCACAACAACAATGGTCCAGAGAAGAAATGGAATGACGGGTTTCCGTTCTGTTTGCGCATCCTGCATAACCCGTCCGAAGCAACAGGCAGAGTTCCATATGTCTGACTTGAGCTGATCACTGTTCACCTGCTGCTCCTCTAACATATCTATCTCTCTATCTATCCCTATCTCTAGTTCTGAGGTTGTAAAACTCAGAACAAGCTCACACAGTTGCAATATATAACAGCAAAAAGGCTTTTCATTCTGTTTTTCTCCATCATGTAAATGGTCCAAAAGAGAGTTCAAAATGAACACATGTCCATGAATGCATACAAACAGTGGTTTATTCAACTATTTGTCAGAAAAATGTTTTTTTGTTTTTTTTAAATAAACCTACATTTTGTTTTATGACACATCAAAATGTCAAAATGCTTTTTATGTGACAAATTCCGTTCAGTGTGCGGTTATATTGTGAGGGAGGGACAAGATATGATGGGAGCTGAAAGACAGAGTGAGATTTCGATGATAAAGTCTGAGACACCTTTTATTCGACTCACTATCAGAGTGCAGCAACTCCAGTCGAATGAAATGTGTGGCTGAGCGATCACATCAACAGCACATACTCCCAGTCATACCAGACTGTCACCTGTCTCTTTCAGGGTTCCACCAAATGGGCCCAGTCATTTTCAATTAACATATCAGACCCTCGACCCACACTTGCTTTTGCCAAGTGCATTGGACCAATAATGTCACACCAACAGTGCAGACACCCACTGTGAGGCATATAAAAAAAACTATGGCCTGGACCATAGCTTTCATCAACACAGTGTTTGTTTCCTTCCACACTGTTTGGCTCTTGTGCTGCCCGATAGTCAAAGTCATATGCAGACCCTACAGACCACATCCAACTGCCCTCTTTGAGAACGTCACTGAGTCCAACCCAGGTCCAACACAGGTGTGTCCCTCAGCAGGGTCCCAGTTCTTGATCAAGGTTCCAACGAAACCCTGTTGGCCCTGACTGTGGATGGACACCAGGTTGGCTCCCTCTGACACGCAGAGGAGCTCCGCTTCAGCCCAGGTCAAACGTGTGGTGACCTACTTGAAGCAGCAGCCGTTGAGGCTGTACCAGGACATGGGACAGCCGCCACGCCGCAGCCCCTCTTGGTGGTCACCTGAAGGAGACTTGGCACCCAGAGCCCGAGATGGAATGATTGTTTCTGTCATTACACTTTTCCCTCTGTTTGTAAATCTTGCATAACTTGTCCACAGCAATAGGCATAGTTTCATATTTTTGATTTAAACTGTTCACCTCTTGCTCCATTAACATGTTTTAGACCCCCACAATAAAAAAAAAAGACAAACAAGCACTTGTGTGTTTGTGTGCAGAAGTCATTTCGCTCGCCTTCATAAGTGTCGAACATTCGTGATGGTTCATTCATTCATAGACATTATCAATGTTATTTCGTTAATATCCCCAGCATCCGCTGTGTGTAGCACAGTACTGTACATTTGACTCAGGTTTAATAAGACAGATATAAATATACAACACAATATGTTTTATGAATTAGTCATATAAATCGTATACTATAAACAAAATAAAAAATGTCTCCAAATGTATATATTTTCCTTCATTAGAATAAAATTTTTAAAAATCCTACTTAAGAACAAACAGTTCAGAGGAGTTTTTCAGTGTTGTTATTTAGTAAATGTACTAACATTACCGTAAGTCTGATAATATTACATAAGTGTGGGAAGTTCTGTGGTACACACACAACCTGTGGGGCTCCGGTAAAAAAAAAATCAGACGGAAGTTTCTCCAGGATAACCACGCCCACGAGCACTTTTCGCGCGAAAAGACGGACGGCACCATTTGGAGGGCGGGGGTGGTTTCCCAAGAGAGACTTCTCCAAAATAGACAGTATACACCTTTAACAAAAACTGAGTGATAGGTTTAACTTTACTTTATATATAGTCATTTTGTGGCTATTAAAAATAAAACTACTTGGTTTAGCTATATTTTTTTTTATATAAGGCGTTCAACCAACCCCCCTACATTCGCAACTACCGGACTTGTCCATCGGTTAATTTTTTGAAAACTACCTCTACTCACTAGTCTTGCATGTCGCAAAACAAAACTTTCTGCAGGACAATTTGCTGCTAAGCGGAGTTTTATTTTTTTTAAAAAAACATGACCCTGAAGACGAAGGTAAGCGGAAGGACACTGTGTGTAAATGTAGCTCTCGTATCCGCTTCGGTTTTGTGCTGACGAGAAGTCATAAAGAGAATCAGTATTTACATGTGAAGCGGTTGGCCTCCGTGGCCCGAATGCGCCTCATTGTCCAGATACAATAATATTTTCCCCATCTGTCTGAAGGGAAATTTGGGCAATAACGGTACAATTACAGCTCTATAACGCACAAGTCGTGCCATAATGATATTTACCAAGCACTTCGACATATTTGTTGATGAGTGACCCAGCTCACACGTGATCTGCTACGCATCATGGCTCAGGGGAAAGTTGGCTAAATGTCTGAGCAGCAGCTAATGCTAAAGGAAAAAAGTGCAGGATCAAAGTCCTGCCAAGGAGCTTGGCATGTGGGTCCAGGCTGTGGATCGGCAGATGTCAACACGTGGGTCCAGGACCATCAGCTACCTGGAGACACACCTTTACTCGCTTACACTTTTAGACATCAGACTGTGGTTTCATTTGCGTGTCCAGACAATGTTAATTCAGACAAAAGTGACCACAAAAGACGGATTGAAAAAACACTGAACAGCTTTAACAGCTCAAAAATATAAAATAAAATATAAAGAGAATTGTGAAAGCCATCAGTAAAATGCATTTTTCTGCCACCCCCTTGAAAATGCCTTAGATATCCTACTCACAGAACAAAGTTAATAAAAACGTCTATGTTCCAGATAGGGATCTGGATGTATCTCTCCCGAAATATACGCATTTGTTCCTTGTTCTAATACACACACACACACACACCATTAATTATGACCAAAGGTATCCATCATTGGGTCACAAACAATCTACACCAAATTTCATCCAAATCTGTGCACAGCTTTTTGAGTTCTGTTGATAAAATAAAACACGTAGCAGGTGAATACATACTTTAACTTCTTTCTGTAACTTTGATGTTGATGCCAAATAGGCTGAGAAGTTCCACCTCCCTTCATTGGATTTGTTGACACTGGATTTAGTATCACAAGTCACGCTTTCTTAAATGACAGCGAGCCTCCACACTGCTGATCCTGGCAGTGTCTGCAGTGACACAGCTGAGCTAAATTCACTGTTGCTCCCTCTTGTGTAAAATGCAAACTGTCCTGTGGATTAAAGGTGTAGAGAAACTCGAGTTCAAGTTATAATTAGTGCCTCACCACAAAAAAAACAAAACATTGTTGGTATCCCTGTGCTTATAAATCTGTGAAGATCATTTCACTTCCATAAAACATATGCAAAGTAAAGTTTTTAACACCCCACATTGTTTACAACCATGGTTACTAGCTTGCATTCTTCTTCTTCTCTTCTCTGTTGCCGCAGTGCAGCATATTTTGTCGTTTTACAGCATTCAGTTACGTGTTGCATCACATTATCCTGATGCGATCATGTCATCCTTTGTTTACTGAGTTGTGCTGGCAGCAGAGGATTGCGTGTGTAAATATTAGCTATTAAAATATATATGCATGATGCTTGATGTGTCTGCCAACAGGCTCCATGTTTCAAATCCAAGTTTATCACAGCGGAGCTGGCTCTTCTCTTCAGCCAGTCAGACAGCGAGGAGGAGTTTGAAGGTTTCAGCGATGATGAGGACGAAGAAGACGGAGGTTGTTTTAACAAAAAGCGAAAGATCAAGGTATGGAAAGTTTTTGTTTTTGGTTGTATTATTTCAGACAAGCTGACAATACTAAAGGTTTTTTTTTCTCTCTGGCTTTGTCCAGATGGGGGGTTCAGAGGAGGATAGTGACATGGACACAGGCTTCTACTCCGATGAAGAGGAGGCCGCCTCTCCGAAGAGGAGGAGTCTTTTAGTAGCCCTGAGGTGTGTGTGTTTTTTTTCCACCTAAAGATGATGAATTGTATCTCAGTATATTGGATCACTCCTGTGTTTGTGGACTGTAAGTCTTATTTGTTGAAATATAAATTCATTATGCAAGAATACTGTTTTAGCTAGAGTCCAACTGATATATTGGCCTATTGCAGAGATATCGGTAATGGCATATATGTTATCATTGTCTGCTGATATATTAAAAAAAAATGGTTTTAAAGAACACAATGCAGATAAAGATGTTTGGGTTGATTTATAATTACTAAATTTCCAGTGAAGGTTTCTGTTTCTGTGCATCGCTATCGTTTAAGACAATAAAAGTTCATTTTTAATCTGTAAGGTATTGTACCTCTGTCGCATATCTTTGGTACAAATGTTTTATAACCTTATTTTAAGGATCACTGGAAAAAATTGACATATGTCAACCATTATATTGATATCGGAACTGTTTTGCTCCCTAGTATCGGTATCTGCCCTAAATGGCCCATAGCGGCCGTGCTCTACTTTTAACAGCACCAATTTATGTCTAAATATCCTTTACTGCTGCTAGTGTAAACAAAGTACCAGATGCATTTTTATTGGCAGGTTTGTGTTTAATTTCTTTGACAAAATAACAACATTAAAATTGGGAACACACTGATATATCGACTCAATATTGGTATTGGCAAGTAGAGGTAGCATTTCACTGATATCAGTGGCTGATAATAATCTGTTGATTCTCATTAATTCTGCACTGGCTACACATGCTGTCCAACACATAATGATGAAAATCACATTTTTAACTATGTTAACATGCCCATGTAGTGTTTCTGTGTGTGAAAATTATTTTTTTGTACAGAGGATGTCCTAATTTCATTGACCCAAAAGAGCATCGGTATTGGTTATCGGCCAAATTATCTTTTTTATATATTGGTATTGGCCCAGAATTTCCATATCAGTGCATCCTTTACTTAAACCAACTTAAACCAACATAATTGTGTTTACTTTTTACATCAGCCTTTGAAACTGAAATAATCATCCACACCTCTCATGAAAATTTCATTTTCTTGACATGGTTATTCATTCAAACATTCATTTATTTATTTATTTTTTGTAATAGCAAAAGGAAATATACATTTTATAATGATCATTAAATCAGTCTCGATCATGCAAAGGCAACGAGGGAATAAAGCCTCTTATAGCCACTACGGTTGTAATAACAGGTTAATTATTTGTGTCACATTTGGCACGTTAACCATTGATTTTGCTTCGATCTAAAGGGACAAGTGTGTGAATAGGTCAGAAGTAAATGGACATAGACTGAACTTACTGGGTTTCCAGTGTACTTCTACTGTTTTCCCAGCTATATAAGGGACCGTTACAAACACATGCCTGTTTCATGTCATTTATGTGCATTCTTCACTGATTTGATATCAACCTTCTTAAACTCCCTCTGCAGGTTTCCAGTCAAAAGACTTTCTAACGCCAAAGAGGAACCACAAGAGAAAAAACTCAAAAAGGCAGTCAAAGAAAGTCCTTCCCAGAGAGTCGCAGGAAGACGGAGGATTAAGCAGCAGAATGAGGAAGAGGAAGAGGCGGAGGAGGAGGTGGAAGACAAAGCTGACGTCTTGTCTCAGAGCTTACAGAAAAGAGACAAGAATATTAAGGAAAACAAGGCCATGGTAGCAAATCTTTACCGTGTATTCAGACTTCTGTGCGTTCTGTTGCGTGTGATCCCTCCCTTCTTTGACTCTGGTCCTCTTTGTTGTCGTCTTTCAGCTGGCAAAGCTGTTTGCTGATTTGAACACCATTGCTGACCTGCCTCTGGTCACCACCCCTCAAGTTAGTATACAAACACAAACGCCTTTTTGTCCAAATTAGAGAAATGATCATACATTCACCTAAAAACTGACCTTTAATTTCTGGCTTATTAATCACTCATTACTCTATATTACTCTCATTTAGCACACTGTTTTATCGAGGGCAACTTATCCAAGTCCACAGGAACAAGAGTTAGTTCAGTATGCTAGTAATAAACTAGGTGTGGGTAAATTTCACGAGTAATTGATTCATCATTTAGTCTGTTAAAAGGTGAAAGAAAATTTGCACAAAAATGATTTCACTGCCCTTCAGATTGATTCTTATTTTTCTAATTAACAGTCCCAAACCAATGACTATTCTTCTCTTATTATTAATGTCCAAGAAAAGCAGCAAAACATTACATCTTTTGCTTTAAAAAATGACTGAAATATTTGCTTATTAAAATTATTTACAGCAAAACATCATTGTAGCATCCTTCTGAACAACCAAAGATGCCCAGCACTTGATTTAGAGAGAACAAACTGGCCCCACACAGCTGATCAAGCTTAAACTAAGTCTCTGGCAGTTCTGAAATTCCAAGCTAATTTTTAAAGTCATTATTAACACCCTTTTAAAGATGTAGCATTTAGCTTTAGGATAAACACAGTGAAAATTTTGGCTTACAATAAGGACTTTCCATATACATTCTGTGAGTAGATAATGACAGTTTTTTTTTTTGTTTTTTTTGTTTTGTTTTTCTTTGTAAAGTTTCTTTTACTTACTGGCTCATTAGTACAGTCACATAGGTTTTGTTTCACTTAAACAGAAGAAGAAGCGGATGCCAGAAAAGGCGACGCCACGGAAACGCAAGTTTGAAGCAGAGACTGGTTCAGAGAGGAGGAACCCATCCCGAAGGGCTCGTCCTCCTGAGAACTTTGGAGTGGAGGAGAAGAGCGCACCGCCCCCTTGCAGAACCCCCAGGACTGTAGACATCACGACACTGCTCAAGGTAGAAGGTGCTCCACACACTTCATTCTGCATGATCACATGTACAGTACACACGCAGCCCGATGCTGCTCTCATATAGATTTACTGTAGTGAAGTTTAGAAAAGGAAACGTGCTTGATTATAGGAGGGTGCTACTGTGAAGCTGTTTATATTTACTCTAAATGCTGTGGCAGTAAGAAGTGCTTTTATTGCTGTGATTGTAGATTTCATCAAATTATCAATGTCAAATACATTTTAAAATAAAAAAATCTTCAGTGAAGCAATTTATGTATTCAGTATACACATCAGTCAAGCCTAATCACAACATGCTGTCTGAGATTAATCTCAATCAAATTGTACTTAGAAGAATATGCAATTATGATTTTATGTCTAAAACTTGAATTTAAACCCTATTGGCTACTTGGCAACAAGCTCTCAGTGTGGCTTGCAATATGCGGGTTTGGGATTGTGCAGGTGGACAAATCGTGTGTCCATGAGGTTCAGAGAAAGAGGAAGAGTTCCAGGAGGAGCCACTACGATGTCAGGTCAGTCGATGAGATCACTGAAGAAGACCTGGAAAACATAGCATACCGCAGCAAAGATAAGATCTGGGACAAGGAGAACGTGAGTCACAGCAGGCATTTACACATCTGCTGCTCTCAGGTTTCCTGGGTTTGTGTAGTTCCTCACTGTGTGTTGGTGGACGTTCCTTCAGGGCAGCTCGTGTCACCAGTGCAGACAGAAGACGCTGGATACTAAGACCATATGTCGCAGTGGGTTCTGTGTGGGGGGCAAAGGTCAGTTCTGCGGGCCATGCCTAAAGAATCGTTATGGCGAGGACGTACGCACCGTGCTGCTCGACCCGGTCAGTGCTTGATGTTTTATTTGTTTCAAAATATATGTAAAATAAGACTGTACAGTAATTTTGTTTTAGATTGCTTGTGTTTATTTTACCAAAGAAAAAAGCTAATGGAGGTGAGTTTGCTTTTTCTGTCTCTGTGGGACCCCTGCTTCCAAAGGGCCCCAGTGCAGCTGCACTGCCTGTTTATTTTTACCCTCCTAGAGGGAAAAAAACATAGTTAAATAAACAAAAATAGCTTAATTGTTCTAAAATCTTGAAAAGAGTGTGTTCAAGCTTGAATTTGACAAATATAAAATATGATGAGATATGGAGAGTTAAATTTTATGGCTGCTATGCTTCCAGAAGCTAACACATCAGCTGGATGAACTGAGCTTGACTTCGGTGGCCTGACAGAACAAAGGCAGTGTTCGATTTATACTTGAATTTGTGTGCAGGTCTCCTTCAAACATCTAGTTTACAAAAATGTTGCGTTGTCCCATCGGGGCGGCTCTGATAGACATTTGATATCATCTCGCAGGCCAAATATAATTACAATGCGAGCCAGATTTGGCCCGGGGGCCTGAGTTTGACACCTATGGTTTAGCAGAATGCAGCTGTTTTTTGTGAACAAAGAAACTACAGGACTTTACATTAGCATGCAGGTGAGTATATAATGGCTGAATTTCCATTTTCATGTAAACTACATCTAAGATTTTCTGGTGAATGGAAAATGAACCTCTGCATGGATCAGCCTGTGTAACGACATGGCTGGTCGTCCACATTAATGCTGCATTTTCTCTCTGTAGAACTGGTCATGTCCCATCTGCCGTGGGGTGTGTAACTGCAGTTTGTGTCGCAAGAAAGAGGGCCGCTGTGCTACCGGCAACCTGGTGGGACTGGCCCGCTACAATGGCCACAATAACGTCCACATGTATCTGGAGAGGTATGCCGCTGGACAGAACAAGCAGTTTGGACTACACATAACTCTGAGAGATGCAATGTGTGTGTTTCATTGTTTCATTTTCCATTCTTGTTTTGTTTGCCATGTCTCGCAGCATTCAGAAGGAGCTGCAGTAAAGCACAGAGAGGAGACCAGACAGGAAAACCTTCTCGTACAGCTGATACCTGGACTGTAGTACTTGTTTTTGTGTACATTTTTAGATTTAGATCAAGTTTTGATCTAAATAAACAGACAAAACCTTTTTTTCGGTTTCATTTTCTGCTGCTTATCCGGGTCCGGTTTGCGGGGGCAACAGTTTGAGCAGGGAGATCCAGACGTTGCTCTCCCCGGCCACTTCCACCAACTCCTCCGGGGGGATACCAAGACGTTCCAAAGCCAGCCGAGATATAATCTCTCCAGCATGTCCTTGGTCTGCTCCGGGGTCTCCTCCTGTATGGGCATGCCCGAAACACCTCTCCAGGGAGACGTCCAGGAGGCATCCTGACCAGATGCCTGAACCACATCAGCTGGCTCCTCTCAACGCAGAGGAGCAGCGGCTCTACTCTGAGCCTATCCTGGATGTCCGAGCTACTCAACCTATCTCTATGGCTGAGCCCAGCCACCCTGCGAAGGAAGCTCATTTCGGCCGCTTGTATTCGCAATCTCATTCTTTCGATCACTACCCAGAGCTCATGACCATAGGTGAGAGCTGGATACATAGATTGACCTGTAAATTGAAAGCTTTGCCTTCTGGCTCAGCTCTCTCTTCAACACAACAGACGGCTTCAGCGTCCGCATCACTGCCGACGCTGCCCCAATCCGTCTGTCAATCTCCCGCTCCATCTCCCACTCCATTTTCCCCTCACTCGTGAACAAGACCTCGAGATACTTAAACTCCTCCACTTGGGGAAGCGACTCTCCCCCAACCCAGAGTGGGCAATCCACCCTTTTCCAGCTGAAAAACCTTGGCCTCAGGCCTCCGGAGGTGGGAGTTGAAGACCATTTTCACAGGGTCCTCAGCCAGATGCTCCCAGCAGATCCTCACTATTCGCTTGGGCCTGCCTGGTCTGTCCGGCTTCCTCCCCCGCCACCTCAACTCACCACCAGGTGGTGATCAGTTGATAGCTCTGCTCCTCTCTTTACCTGAGTGTCCAGCACATACGGTTGCAGTTAGATGATACGACTACAAAGTCAATCATTGACTGTCGACCTAGGGTGTCCTGGTGCCAAGTGCACTTATGGACACTCTTATGGCTGAACATGGTGTTAGTTATGAACAAACTGACTAGCACAGAAATCCAATAACTGAACACCACTTGGGTTCAGATCGGGGAGGCCGTTCCTTCCAATCACACCCCTCCAGGTCTCGCTGTCATTGTCCACATGAACGTTGAAATCTCCTAGTAGAACGATGGAGTAGGGGCACTCTCCAGCACCTTTTCCAAGGACTTCAAAAAGGGTGGGTACTCTTAACTGTTATTCGGCGCATAGGCGTAAACCACAGTCAGGACCCGTTTCCCAACCCGAAGGCGCAGGGAAGCAACCCTTTTGTCCACCGGGGTAAACTCCAACACATTGGCTGAGAGCCGTGGAGCTATTAATAAGCCCACACCTGCTCTCCGCTTCTCACCTGGGACAACTCCAGCATAGAAAAGAGTCCAACCCCTCTCAAAAACACTGGTTCCAGAACCTGAACTGTGCGTTGAAGTTAGGCCGATTGTATCTCTCAACCTCTTGCACAAGCTCAGGTTCCTTCCCCACCAGAGAGGTAACATTCCATGTTCCAATAGCCAGCTTCAGCAACCGGGAATCAGACTGCCAAGGCCCCTGCCACCCGATCCACATAGCACCGGACCTCTATGACTCCTCTTGTGGGTGGTGGGCCCACGTGAGGATGGACCTATGTGTCCTTTTCGGGCTGAGCCTGACCGGACCCCATGGACAAAGTCCTGGCCACCAGGCGCTCGCCTACCGACCCCTTCCCCAGGCCTGGCTACAGGGCGGGGTCCCGGTATCCCTCCGGGCAGGGTACACAAGTCCTTGTTTGTCACCATCATAGAAGTCTTTTGATCCGCGCTTTGTCTGGCCCCTCAACTAGGACCAGTTTTGCGCTGGGTGACCCTACCAGGGGCAATCAGCCCCCGACAAAATAGCTCCTAGGATCATTAGGGCACCCAAACCCCTCCACCACGGTAAGATGGCGGTTCCTGGTCCTTTTACATGAGGCACATACTGTATGTACACTGTTAATGTTTTATGTATCTTGTTTTCAGGCTGCATGAGATGCAGGGATAGTTTTTTTTTGATTTAAGTCAATACTCAGTTTTGAGTAGTATACTTTCATTTCTATAATATCTGGAAGGTCAGGTGTGGTCTTTTTCTTCGGAGTCTTTTATACCAGCTGCTTTTATGAAAGTGACTTGTTCTTGTTAGTTCATTGCAAATGTTAATAAAGAATTGCATCTCCTCCAAATGATTCATCATGCTTTTTATTTGTGTGTGATTTTTTTTTTTTTTTTTAATCTCTTGGCTGTTTGTTTCAGCTCTCACATACAGTCTGTCACAGCCTCAGAACTGTTTTTTTAAGAAGGGAAATCAAGCTTTGTATCACTGCACATTTAACAGAAGTGCACATATCCTAAATGTTGCATCATTATTGTCTTAAAAGTTCCTGCAGATGAGCCCATGTTGGGGGGAAAAAATGCATGTCTCGCTGGTGTGATATACTATATATATATATGCTGGAGCCTTGTTTTTGCTCCAGAGGTGATCAGGAGGCATTGAGCTAACCTCAAACAATGACAGGTTACCATACCATTGCTGCAGGGTAGGGGTCAGCCCAAGGCCACCGGGGACTTCATTGCCATGCAATCAGTCAGTTATAGGAAGGTTTATTACAAGTTTTATCTAAAAACTCATCACCATTGCTTACATTCAGGGTGATTCAGGCCTACAAAAGGTTTTCAGCCCACTGTTTAATTCAATTAATTGCTATTATTTTCTTAAACTCTAATCTAGTATGTTTCATTGAAGGAGGTAAACAAGAGTCGAAACATCGAAACTAAATCATTTATCTGATACTCGAGTTTATTACACTTAACTCTTTTTTGCCTTCGAAAGTCACCCGAGGGTGCAGAGCGAAGTTGTTGATTTAGGTGTTCTTCAGGGGTCAAAACTTGTCTGAGTAGCGTAAAAACTGGGTGACCTGCTGGTGACCTCTGAGTCACACTTTGATCATAGCTCAGTTACACTTGGGGTGTTCTGTAAATTATGTTTTCTGAAGTAGACCAAAGCCACGCAAAGTGGCAGTGTGTGTTTGAGTGGCAGCAGATTGCCGTGTCACTGAATGGTCAGATTCCATCCTCACTATAAGTGGGAACAGTAATTGTAACCAAAGGCAGCACATATCCTCTATCATTGCTGCTGTCACAACACAGTTAGAGGTTACCCTGTAATAAGGAGGTAGGAGGAGGTACAGGAAGTGTAATCTCTGATTCACACAAACACCAGTGAATCAGAGGGGAATTTAAGACCGTTTTAATCGCTTTATTTTCAAGTGTTATGCAGGCAAAGCATCTTTTCTGCTTGAAGATGTCTTTTTTTTTTTTTCTTCTTTTTTATATTGACATAACACGTTTGTACAAACCAGTTTTAAAAATATCAATAAACTGGAGCCTTTGAGGCTAACCTGGCAAAAACCCCATTATCAAATGTCATGGAGATGAACAAACATCTTTAGAAAAAGATTTACAAATGAGATGTCACTACAAAATATCAAAGAAAGAAAAGTTGGTTGTCACACAAAATATTACCAAAAACATCTAAATTTGTTTGGTATCAACCTTTTCAACTTATAGCAAATATTAACTTTTTTTTGCGTTCTTCTTCTTTTATTATTTATTTGTCTTCAAAAACACATTATGGCGTAAAGAGAAGAAGAAATGAACAGCAGTGATCAGATGTAAAAAAAACAAAAAAAACAATAGCAAAGCACAAGGAGTAAAGAAGAGAGAAAAACAGCACTACAGCAAAAAACTGAAACATGCTGTACACGACCTTATAATCAACGCACACAAATACAAGTCCAGCAAAGGCAAAGAGCACAAATCAAGGATAAATAATAAATTAGCCGCACACACTGGGGTCCTGTGTGTTAACATACTGGGAGGGGATTTTTCTTTTTCGAAACCATTGAGAAATTGTATAAAATAAAATCATCTTTTAATTTTGAAAGGAATATACACACTGAACTAACACAGCGCAACACCACCAGAAAACGTCTCATAATATCCACACAGCTAAAAAGCCTGACTGCCTCCGACCCACGGATCTTCTGGCTTCTCACCTCTCTGTGCTGTGGTCTGCTCTCCATGCACCCCTCGTGTCCATCCGCCTGACTCTCAAGTCCCTCTGTACAACAGCTTGTGTTAAGGCAATTGTGGCACAAGGGTCACGCAGCTGGGTGAGGGGTGGAGAGGAGTTGTCACCAGAGCACAGAGGGCAGAAAGCAACACCAGTGACGGTGCCGCCTTCAGGAAGCATGTGATGGTGCACACCCCGCAGGCTGTGTAGCCGCGATGTTAAAGCAACAGCCAGCTTTGCTCAGACGATGTCAGACGACGGCACCGCTTTCAAATGTTTTCACTTATCGTGGAGGGAACTGGCTTGTTTTACTAACATTGAAAACATCCCCTCGCAATGTAAACATGTGTTCACTAGGATTGTCGTTATAGTATTGCTTTCACTACACAAAGTTGTAGAAAGCTAGATTGTTTTTTTTCTCTATAGAAACCTTTTTATCTAGTGGCCGCTGCACCTTGATAGGAATGCATCATTTATAAATCTTTTTATATGTGCTTTTTTTCTACTCTTCTTCAATAACAGTTTATCCGTTGACTGGTCTTAAAGGAATCAACACCTGAATCTGATCTGAGGTCAAAACCTGAACCATAAATAAAACTCGAATTAGGTAGATCCTCTCCATGACAGCATGGGAATACAAACACATATCCATACACGCCATACACACACACACACACACACACACACACACGCACACACATATATAACCCCAAGACTGCCTGCTGCTCTATCACAGCTCTGTAACGGT
>KV751318.1:10861443-10874096 GCA_001698575.1 Mola mola
TTTTCCCAAAAATGTAGTGATGGTGACTGCATTGCTTTTGAAACATGAGGGCGTGTTGTTTCCATACTCCGGAATGTGTATTTGGTATGATGCATTTGTGCATGAGTTAGTTGACATGTATGAGTCAGCGCATGCTTGCGTGCAGTCATGCTATTTTATTGCATGATATCCCTAAGCTTTCTGCAGACACACATACATGTGTGTCTGTATGTGTCACACAGCCGTGGCGTCAGGATGTCTCCCTTTCCTAAACATCAGGCTGTTAAGTCAGAAAGATTTATGACATGTACTAGAGTTAAGGCTTTGGCAGATGTCTGTCTTGTTCATACCGTCTGTATGTATGTGAGTGCGCATGTGTGCTTACCTGGAGAACTTGTTGACAAGTGCCAACTGACATGTTTTGTCACATAACTTCCTTGTATCAAGATGCAAACTATGACGATGGAGGAAGACATGAGTATAAAAGAAAATGGCATTTCAATTTGAACCCAAGCGTATTTTTTTCGAACATCAGTATAAGGTTTAGTGTGCAGTATTTTCCTAAAAAAAACCCCAAAAGTATTAGAGATACACAGAAGTAATTTCTCTCAATCACCTTTAATGGCCCAGTAGAAGTGTGTGGCGGTGTGTTTATCTCCTTTCTCCCTGCATTTTCTCATTTCTCATTGTGGCGCTCTACTTGGTTCAGGGTGGCAGTGTGTCAGTCTCCAGGCCACAGCAGCTCTAAGAGGGCAGGACATCATAAATTGGTAGTAACCTGGCAGGTATCAGAGCTAAAGGTAATGGCAGCAAACAGACAGAAAAACACAAGAATAGTGAGGACAAAAGTTGTTCCAAAGCCAGAGTGAATGTAGGGTTGGCTTTCTTGTGTTGGTGAGAACTGAAAGAAATGATGGCGATGAAGAGTGCTAGAGAGTTGGCCTCTGTCAGACTGCTAAGTACCCGCGGTTAGCATAGTGAGCTTGCTAAAGTATTGTCATTTCTACAATAAATGTAATGTTCCTGCAGTAGTGTGGCTCTTGTACATTGTGCACACACAAAGGCCTACTTTCAAACAATGTGTGCAAACAAGCGCTTCTGGAGTCCTTTGGGTGGGGGCGTTGAATGGTCCCTTTACACCAACCAACAAATTCTGTGCACTATGCTTTTCAGCACATTTCGAGTGCCATTGATGAGAGTTGTTAACTTGGGGATAACTTACACTTCCAGGGGCGTGTGTGTAGTGTTTAACGGAACAAAGAAAACAATGATAAAAAAAAAAAAAAAAAAAGTTTCACCGCAGAATAGAACTTCCACTGGAAATAACAATGGAATAAAAGCTTCTATGACGCAAACAAATGAGTGTGCCGTGGTGCATGTGGCGTCTGAGCATGTAATGTTCTCTAAAGTCAGGTCAAACTGAAAGAAAGAAAAGGCACTGCTGATCCAATATGAATCAATGCCATGTTACTGCCTACTAGCGTCTTTCTTTGTTTATATTTTTTCCACTACATCTTCTCATAGATATTACTGTAGTTGTTTGCTGATATATACATATTCAAAATCTCATAGGCTGTAGTTAATCTTGAAAATAAGATGTGCATCAAACCTCAACTCAATCACTTGCTAAAAATCCTCTTTGTGATTATTGGCGGCGTTTGATTGAATATATTGCGCGTGGCCTAAATGAGTCAGATAACACATTCAAACTGAAACATGGTGTGATAAAGAGGATTGGCTTCAGCACATCTCAAGTGAAGGATGGCTTATAACCTTTCCTGACTGACATTTTCTAAACATAGAAAACTATTTTATGACATCAGACACTGGTAGTCACACCCTGCTTAATTTCCAGATTGCTGGAAATGTTAAAGACTCTTAAACAAGACTGACAGGTATGTGTGCGTGTGTTTGTGAGTTGCATACCGGTTTTAACCGGTATTTCTGAAATTAAGTTTCTGCAATTACCCAAAAAATACCTGTGCAGAGCAGGATGTTGACTGCAGTTATCATGGTAGCAAACAGAAAAACAGCCAATCAGTGTGAAAGATAGCACAACATTGTAGAAGGCAGAGCATCAAAAGGAAATTCAGTTCCCTTCAAAAGCAAATCTTACAGTTTAATTTGAACACAAAAAAAATATCCCATTCAGTTGATGTTCACAAGTGTATTTAGTCTTTCTGCTTGAGCCGTGCAATGTATGGCCTAAACTTGTAGCCTTGATAAATAGGAGGTCATATTGTACCCTTTGATAATAAAACACACGGCCATTCAAAAAAAAATAAAAAATAAAAAATAAATCAATATACTAATTTACATATCTGTGTCACATTGGCTAGAATGAACCTGTACGTGTGACGTGATCTAAATCATAACCCATCATTAAATCATTCTTTCATTCAATCATTCATTTTAAGTATGCGGCGGTTAAAACTGTTACTCCCATTTTCTCATATTATATGAGCCAAACCATTTTCCACTGTAGGTACAAACATTTAATTTTAAACCTACTGACTAGCAACAGGGAAACTCTTTGACATAATATAGGTCAAATAGTCGGTGACCTGCTGCTTCTTTTCATGCGACGCACGTGTGCATACGTCTCCAAGGTCTTTAAATGCTCACAAAGTATTTATTATTCTTTCTAAAACCTGAGAGTGGAACATAATAACAAGTTCTGTTTCTCGGAAGATGACCTCAAAGGCTGAATAAACAGAATGTGCAGAATGCATATTTTGACAACAACGGCTGGTGTTATTTTATGCACTCTGACTAGTGTCATCTTCATTCATCTCACCTGCTGTGTGCAGGTCCACAATTATTAAAAACTTTTGTGCACACACAGATGGCACTGGAGACATTATACATGCACAGTGGTGGACTAAGGCTCTGTGAGCGGCAGTAGTGAAAAAGACAAAAACAGCCCCATGTGCATTCACTGCTATGTGCTTCTGCCATGTGAAGCCCACTTGTTTGTGCACTTCATCATCTTTTCTTGCTCACTGGGGCAGAGTGGAAGTCAATTTATCACGCTTTACTACAGTTAGGCTAGTGTTTTTATGCCCTTATTCATTTTTTTAAACAGTGAGATGAGAAAAGATAACCTACGGTCAGCCTCCAGTGGTGTATGACCCCAGAGGTTTAAACGTAGTCAGGGGGACACAAGATAACATGCCCTCAGATTTAGCATCATTACGGGCCAGGTAGATGAAAAACCTTTGACTGAACTTTGAGTTGAACTATGACCTCATAAATCACGCAGTAAGCTCACGTTTCAAACATGGTTGAAATTTTTGAATGATTCATTTTTACCTGTTGGCAAACAAGGAGGTGAAATCGTTATTTCATTCACAACACCACTGATTCTGTCAGTTAGCTGTATCTCTCAGCTGATTCCTGATACTTTGAAATGCTTTGAGACATTACACACATCTTTGTTAATGAGAGGCAGGCCTTAGAACACCTTGATCTGAGTCGTTTCGCTGTTGTGATTTCAGAACTCAAATGCAGCTGAACTCAAAGACACAGAATTAAGCTGAACTGGGG
Organism: Mola mola; assembly: GCA_001698575.1. Lineage (NCBI taxonomy): Eukaryota > Metazoa > Chordata > Actinopteri > Tetraodontiformes > Molidae > Mola > Mola mola. Next base: position 10,864,969 of record KV751318.1, read on the forward strand.
GACTATTAAAAGGTCGGGACTCATGCTGTGCTTTCAGACAGTGAGCAAGCATATGTTTAAACAGTCCCTTTGAAGCTAAATGTGAAATTATTAAGTCCGCTTAGAAGTCTGCGTGGCTCTTCGGTGTGTGTTTGTGAGAGTGTGCGTGCGACTCTTTGAAGATGGTATTCCAGTATGACTTCAGGAAGGCCTTTACAGCAGTGTTAAGTGGAGGGTGCAGCATGCCATAAAGATCCGAGATAAGTGTGTAAATGTGTTTGTGTGTAGCTGAGTGCAAGACCTGACACGACTTGTGGGCCTGGCAGAGCTGACGCCAGCCCCTTGTTGCTCGTTGTCTGTGTATGTTCTGAATGGCAGCCCAGAGGCAGTTTCCCACCTAACCAGTGTGTGGTTAGGTGGGAAACGAAGTGTTTCATGTTTGACGGGAACCATCAATAAAACTGCAGCCGTGAAATCACCTGAAAACCACCTGAACCTGGTCTGAGAGAGTGTACAGGAATGTGTGTGTGTGAAGGAGGGAGGAATAAGGAAAAGACTGAATGAGAAAAGGCGATGTGAATTGACCTGCGCTCTTTCCTGTAATCTGGCTTACGCCTGCATCCGCCCAAATCAGATTCATGGCCACGTAATTCAGGGTTTTGTGAGTGTGTATGTATTTGATCATCACATCTGAAGATGAGGTGTTAGATTCAAGCTTGCCTTTTAAAATGAGCAAATTCCCTGCTACAAATCTGGGCCTGATTTGCATTTCTCTGTGGAATAAATTAACAATTTGTTGCACGGCAATTAGCATGAAAAAGCAAGCAGCTTTTTTCCGGTCAATTTAACATCAAGCCATTTCTCACCGCTTTTCTTAACCCCCTCTATTCTTCTGCTCCCTCGGCCCCCGAGTTTTATGGCAGCCATTGTAGCGAGGTGAAGCGCAATGAGTGGGAGGAGCATAGTTAACCAGGAACATAGCGTGAAGAGTGTGTGTGTATGTGTGTGTGGTTGTATATATCTATCTGCATGCGTATGCCTGTGCTGCTTATTATTTCATGGGTTTGCGCTGACGAACATCTTTGGTTCTGATAGAATGAGTCGTGTTAGCCATAGTCACAGACCACGCATTAAAAAGTGAGACTACACATACCTACCAAAAATAGAATATCTTTAATTACAATAGCTTTTCAATGTCTGAAAATGTGTATTTTTGTGAGTTATGTCTCATCGTGTTACTTTCAAAATGTTATGTATTTAAAAGTCAGAAAAATAAATTAAAAAGAAATTAGATAAATTAAGAAGAGAATGTTTCAGTTGAAGAAGAACCACCACTTAAGGGTTGAACTTAATCGTAAGCGATGAAAAGGAGTTGAAGTGACGAGGTTCAAATTGTTAGTGTAGCACGGAGGAGTACTTCTTAAAATGCCTCTTGACTTCTAAGTGCTGAAAGCAGCTGAAGTGCCAGTGGAGGTGTAACCAGCAGGAACAGATTGTGTTTGGAGCTTTGGAGCTGGCTTTACGGTGTACACATCCAAAACCTGATGAAGCATCAGTTGACATTTAAACACTGATAGTGGTTGGCATGTTGAGATGTGTGAGAGCTATAAGGTAGCTGAACTGCTGGATGAAGAGTCAGAACACTTTTCAGGATTAGGGATCCGCAGTACTTTCTCTGCTTTTCTCTGATAGTTTATTTTGGAAGTTTTGATTAAATTACTTTCTCATGACTGACGATTGGAAAACACATGAAAATGAACCCTGGCTGAATATTAACATTTCTTTTAAAAATCAAAAACTAAAAAAGAATTAAACCCAGATGAGGGTTGCTGTCATGACTGTTTGTCTTTGGGGTAGTGAAGAGGAAGAGGTGGGGAAGGGGGACTCCACTCAATCACTACTCACACCAAACAGACAGTTGGACCACATGGCCAATAAGACATATAAGCACATAGACACACACACGCACACACACACACACACACACACACACACACACACACACACACACACACACATACCTCAAAGATGACCGAGACCCCCCACACTGAGGCAGCAGTGATCAGATCAAGTTCATCCATCAAGCCTGAGAGTGAAAAATGACGTCTGGAAGTGTATGATTATGCTCCAGGGCTTGTGCGCATCACTCAATGGACACACAGACAAGATGCAGAGCTTGAAAAATGAACAAGAGTAAATTAATCTCTTCGCCTGAGCCCTGTGTGCATCTGTACGTGTGCGTGTTTGTGAACCAAAAGAGGGATGAACAGCGTTACCGATGAAGAGATAAAAAATAGTGGTTAGAACGGGATGTAATCAAGGACGGAGTGAGAGCAAGTGTGTGCGTGTGTGGCGGAGAGAGAGTACTGAAGTTTATCCACTGGCTGATGTTGACGAACCACATCACTGGCTTTGGTTGAGACAAAAAAACAAACAAACAAACAAACAAACCAAAAAAGAAAAAAAAATTGGCAAAAGCTTTTAAATGAGAACGTGTGATGGGATGGGAACCACCAACCTCTTCTCATGTCTTCAGCACTCAAACCTCATCCTCTTCTGCTCTGCTCTGCTCCCCTGCTGTGCCAAACATGGCTCTACCAGATTGTATATAGTTTAGAAATAGCAGTGTTTGTGTCTGAATTTGTGTGTCAGAGCCGGTTGTGGCAAACAGACCACAACCACTCCTATTTATCATGTTAACCCCTATAACAGTCAATATGTGCTACATACAAAGAGCTGCTGGTTCGTCTATACATCGATGTCATACAGGAGCCCTCCAATAGGTAACATAGTTGTGTGCCGGGCCTCCTACCTATAGGTCATCAATAACTGATGCTATAGAATGTTGTAAGGATGACCTGCCAACCCAAAACATCAGTATAATATTTTACAAATTGACTCTTTAACTTCCAAAGTGAGATTCTCATTTTACAAGGAGAAACAATCACTATAATCATTGTAAATGCAGTATAATTTATCTTCTTCTGGATTATTTTGAAGAGTATAGTGTACAGTTTGATAATAATGCCTTTCTTTTGGGATGCTGGCTTAGTTGACAAGACTGTGCTGCATTTCCTCAGGCAGTAATACCAATGACGAACAATATTAGTGTCACAACTATGCCAATTGGATTTCAAATTCTAAATAAGGTAAAAAGTAGTGCCAGTGTGGAATTGTAGGAAAATAAATTGAGCAAAAATAGCCCAGTTCGCAAATTGAATTAGCTGTGGTTCGATATTTAGGACATTTAATGATGAAAAATGCATTAACATCCTGACAAAGAAAGTGTTTTTTTTTTGCAACGTGTCTGTTGATCAGAGCAAATATTAAAGGAAAACAAGGAAAGTAGGGTAAGTAGAAGGAGTAGGAGGAGGGAAATGAATGCATGTGAGCAGAAAAATAGTCATGTAAGCTTAACAATCATCATGTAAAAAAGTATGATAATTGATGTTGAGGTCCAGATCTGTAAAGAAAATAGATAATTGATAAACAGTGATTAAGAGAAAAGGGGTGAGTTTAAAGACGCGTGTAATCCGCCTACTCCTTTTGCGTGTATGTGGTCTTTTCTAGATGTTCGTAATAAACTTAAATCAAATCCAATCCAAAATATAACAGTAATTATACATAGACTTGAGTCAGTTTTCTAAAAGTTATATTCTTCATTTTGGTGGAGACTTCATGACATCTGTGGGATCAGTAAGATGAGGAGATGCCATGCTGTCCGTCTGTAGCATGAGTGAATTAAAGCTATTGATCTGCAATCAGCACATGCACAGTCCGTTTGAAACGTCTGGAGATAAAGCCACCTCACAAAAGTCCCCAGCATTTGGAGAAATCAATGTATACTACTCCTTCGGATGCGTCTCATTAATGTCTTGGCTGCAGGACGGCATAAATCAGCAACTTTAGTGTCAGTAGTTAAGAGAGACAAGACCAAAGTTGATGGAGGAGCAGAGAAACCCATAACGCAAGCACTCTCAGAAAAATGCCACCTTGCAGTGTGTGTGTGTGTGTGTGTGTGTGTGTGTGTGTGTGTGCGAGGGATGGACAGAATTAAAGCTTTTCATCCACTTCAGTTACTAATCACAGTCTCATTCTCTCCCATCCTGCATAATTCTCCACCTTGTCTTTATAAATCTCTCCTCTCTCCACCTCTTCCTCTCTTTCCGATGGCGGAGACAGCATATGTGATGGCAGGTTAAATGACTTTTGTGATGTATGACTTAACAAACCTCAGGCATCCATCAGCCGCAGTCGGTGTGTGTGTGGCACAAAAAGAGCGAGAGCGACAGATGAGAGAGAGAGAGAGAGAGAGAGACGCTACTCAAATGCAATTTCAGTTCACCTTCAGCCCAAACTTGTGCCTCTTGCCTCCTCATCCGTGAATCCACCCCCTCGTTTCATGCGATCGTGTCTGCCGGCGTATGTAGATGGGCTGTATACATGAATGTGAATGAAGCACTTCTAAAGTGCAATTACAATTTGCCAGAATTCCCTCAGAGTGCTGCGTGCGCTGATGAGAGATGACCTTTCTGACCCCGGTCTCATGCGCACACACTCGATGGTTTCACTATATCTGTGAGGACACTCGTTGACACGATGCCCTCTGGAGCCCCTGACCCCGACCAAAACCTTACTGTAGCCCTGACTCTAAAACAGTCTCCAAAAGCACTTTGAAGTTTGTGAGCACTGATTTTAAGAGGTAGGTAAGAGAAGGATGAATCAACTTTCTTGAAAGAAATTTGTGTTTGATGCCATAAAAAGTTATAAGCTTGAAGTACTTGTACTTTTGTGTGTTTTTTTTGAGACCGTATTCTTACGCTCCACTACATTGTGGAGGTGAACATTGTATCGTTTTTACTACTTACACTTGTCTTTAAGGTAGTAGTCACTGTTGCACATAAAACATATGAAAGAGTTTTTGAAATTATTAAACATTTTCACAACCAAGCAGTCCGTACAAGTGGAGCTGTAATGATAAGTTGATTGGAAGAAAATTTATTTTGACTATTGTCCAAATCATTGCAAAAAAGGCAAAAAAATATTAAAAGTATCCAGCCCAAGTATCCTATACTAGCTCAGCTATAAAATCTTGCTTTTAAATTGGTGGATAAGTTATATTGATTAAATGATATAACAATATTAATTCCCAGTGTTGATTGATTTTTCTTTTAATACCTTTAGTAGTAGGACTTGTACATGTATCTGAGTATCTTCACTGTGTTGGTATTGGTACAATAACAAAGTAATGAATTGGAGAATATTTCCTCCACTACCGCGTTTGAGAGGAGTATCTTTGAAACTACGTGCTGATAAAACTTCCTGACAGTGTGTTTCTGTATTTTTTTCTTCATTCCTTTATTGTAAGTGCATCCTGTAAGTTGTGATCCTGTATATTGCTCATGTGGAAGTTTTCAGCAGTCCCCCGAACACGTTCTCCCTGTTCTGCCGCCACGGTCGTCCATCACCTGGGTGCTGACAGACGGCGGACGTGCCCTCTCCAGTAATTACAGGGAGCGGAGGAGCTGCTGCAGGCACATCCTGGCACAGCGCTCACCTGGATGAATTTTCCCTCTCAATTTGTTTCAGCAGTTGAGTTTAAAGGTCACCCAAAGACAAATGTAGTTCCGTTTAACAGAGAAAATATCCAGTGTGAATGAAAACGTGTTTCCGTTTTAAATTCCCCCCCCCAACATATTTTATTCGACAGAATAGTCAACGAGTAACGCCAAAGCATAACAACTGTCATCATTTTTGATTTCATTTTAGAATCTCCCACATCAAAATCCAATCCACCCCAGTCCCTGAACAGTCCAACATTCAGCTAGATGAACAAACAGATAAACGAATAAACACGTAGATAAATGAAAAAGTTTGATTTGGGGAGAAACAAAAAAAAAAAAAAAACAGTAAAAAAAGGAAGGGGAATGGAATGACTAGTGGAAGAAAGTTAGTTGCTATAACAAGTGTACCAAGATACCAAGAGCAAGCTTCCACTAATTAAACCATATGCAGCGAGGCTTCCTCAGAAAGGAGTTGCTTCACGGCTTCTGAGGGTTTAAGTCTCAAAAGAAACAGAAAGTCACACAGCCAGGCCGTATATGAAGGTGGTATAAGAGCGACTTCCACAGAGAACAATTTTACACCAGGCAATCAAATAGGCAAAGGTGATGACGTTCACCTGGGTCTCCCTCACTTTGATTTCATCTGGGGGGCAGCCAAAAATAGCTATATGGGGTGGATAGACACGACTCGTCTCATCTAATCAACTGGGTAACCTGGAAATCTTGGCTTTACCATAATAAGTTCTATGCAATACCTTAAATTGTATTAGGCTTGTGTCATCTGTAAATGCAGATTCATATTTTTGATAGAAAATGTTAACAGTAGAATCCAGATCACGTACAGAAAGAAATACTGAAGCACAGTTCATAACTGAGTTTTCATGGCCATTTTAAACTTTCCACACTATGAAAAGATGTGCAAACATCCGCTGCAAAAACAATACTTTAGTTAGAGCATTACTCATAAGTTTAACATAATAATATTGTAGGTCACCTTTCAGGATCGATCGCAATTTAATTGAGCAATTTCTGAAGTAATATTTTGAAGAAAATGAAGTTAAAACACTCTCGGTGTGGGACATCAGGCCCTTTTATAGCACACAGGTGGGCTAACACACGAGTACAGTATACCATTGGAGAGACTTGACAAGCTACTATCAGACACTTCTCTCCCTCTCGGACGAAAACTTTTTAGTCATAAATCCACTGTAACCAACTGAATTCAGCATTAGAAAACAACTGATCAATTATTAGATCACTAAAATGGCGGGATATCGGCGATAAGAAAGGAGAACATCAGAGGCCTTACAATGTTCCTTTGACAATAGAATCAGGATGGAAAAGAGGAAGAAGAAGACAACAAAGCCGAATACAGAGAGACAGGCAGCTTGTTACAAATGGACCAAATGATGTACAAAATCTTCAACCTGCCTTTCTTTCCCTTTCTTTTACACAAGCTGATTGGCCTACCCCCTGGCTGTGATGAATATTCTTTTATGTCATGTTTAGCAGCTTGTCTTTTGACTCTGTGATTCTCCTGCTAATTGTCTCAGCGGGGCAGCTGACCAAGATGGCCGCCCTGCCCTCTGGATCACATTGACCATACTCCATCAACAAAAGAGGAGCTGAGGAAAACGCCGGGGAGAAATAAAATACAGCACCCATCGCTCTCCCCGAGAAGTGCCAGATCTTTATTTCACTCTTTTCTTTCTGCCTTTTCTGTCTCGGTGCCCACAAAGTGACTGGAAAGCACACGACAGTCTTTTTTTGTTGCCGTCCGATGGTGCGTGATAATGTGGTCATTATCGTCGCTAAAGGAACAGGTTGGGGCTCAGACAGGGTTTCAGTGGGGGCCTTTAAAGCGCGCACACACACACACACACACACACTCTCTCAGTGTGGGAAAAGAATGCCTCTAAAAGAGGGACAGCTGTTTGGGTGGCTCGTGAGGATGGCAGGATGACCTACTGTAAACTCCGCCGGAGCATACGGCCATGCCTCAGGCTGAGGGGGAAAGCAGGGGTCGGCACTGTGGGAGCCTATGAGGAGGTGCGTTAGTGTGCTGAGCCTCCCAAATTTACTCCCAAACACGAATGATATGATTTTGACATGATTAATTCTCAAAGTTGCAAGATGTTTCAAAACTTTTCAAATCCTCTGCATCCAAACTTGCAACAGTAGATCAACGTGTAGACCTACAAAGTAGGGCACGACATTAGAGATAGACTCTTTAGCCACGACTGTGATTTGTACTGGTGTTGGGTGGAGGCACATTCCCACCAATAATCAATATGCCATAAACTTACCCTCCAATATATTGATAAAAATTAAAATAAAGCATGATGATGGACATAATATCGCCAGGCACGTTGCCATCCAAAATATTTTTTTTGCAAATATACCAATAAATAAATTGAAGTACCGGTTCTCCTCATACAGTTGTTTATTGAAGTCTTTCTCAATTAAGTCAACTCATAGATAGCAAACGCATTTGTTGTATATTAATGGCATATATGAGCTCACTTGTGTAGTGAACTGCCTTTCACCAGACTGAATCTTGTGCACCATCAGTCACTTGTTGGGTGCTGGAGGTTGCTGGGTGCCGCGTGGATGAAGCGTGTGAATCATTTTTCTGTCTCTGTGTCCAGCAGACTTGATTCAGGCAACGAGGGGCCAACAAAGGGCAGCTGATTAAATCCCACCACTTTAATGAACTAAAGATTCCCCCAAAAAAGCGCTCCTACTTTGGATTTGCTTGTAGGGACATTAAAAGGATAATTTTCAGACTCTTTGCAGGTACGTCATCATATTGGTTAACCATCCGTGTTGTACTGTTGTGTCTGACATGTTGTTACAGTTTTACAAAGCTGAGCACAGGAAGAGGTGATTTTTAAAGGCCGGCATTTGTTTTGTGTGTGAATGAGATGAAATTGTGGAGGCAGCGGGCGGTGTCCGCCCCTCCTTACCCCCAGGGCTGTCCTGGAACGCCCCGGGGACAGGATGGGACGGACTGGGCCGGCCTCTCATTCATCAGGTAATGGCTTCACAGCATCACTAAAAAAAACAAACAAACAAACAAACACAAGGGCTGAAACAAATCACGCCGCCTAACGTATCAGCGATGGTGGGCTTTGAACGATTTGACCTAAACGGCACAATCATGCGTTTTCTTTATCTACCTTCAATAATAATTAAAAACAGTAATGACCTTGATCTTTGAGGCCACATGCACGGGGCCCTTGGATCACTGTGGTAATAGTAAACAAGTAAAAAGACAAAAAGCAAACAAACAAACAAACAAACAAAAGAATTGGTTAACTCTAATAAAACGAGAGCGTTCAGTGCGTAACTGTGGCCCGCGGTTCAACTTTTTCCTAATGCGGCACTAAAATTGTTGACGACCTCGAGTCCCAAACCGGGCGTTTAGTGACGCTGCAGAGCTGCTCTCTGATTGGTCCCCGGGCTCTTAGCAGCAGCTCAAAGCCGCGGAGAAAGTACAACTAGCAGCGCGCTCCGAGAGGACGCAGACCATCATCACCTCCCGTCACAGTCCGGACCATGGCCGCGTCACTGATGGGGGTGAGT